>JAQIXQ010001680.1:0-13348 GCA_034700485.1 Pseudosinella alba | reverse complement strand
CCCCTTCTTTGTCTGGAAGAATGAAGAATGGAGCCAGGATATCACAGACCTCCTTGCCGGAAGACCAATCCATCTGAAGGCAGATGTCAAATTGTCCCAGAAGGACAGGGACGCAGTGAAATTCAAGCAGATTGAAATCAACTTTAAAATCCTGTCTCAACAAGAGGATCAGCAAAGTTTAATTTCGGAACTTGCGCATTTCGGGGTGATCATGACCCATTCAGGCCTCTCCCACTATCGCTACCAGGGGAAGTTCTATGTGATGAACGGGGCCACCCAAACCATTCGCTATAATTTTGAGAGGGATCGTGTCACAGGGAATCGGCTGGGGACAAATCGTGTTTATGAGAAGTTCAACAAGGGGGACTTCCTCTTGAGTCCATATTCACTCTGGACAATCCAGTTGATCAAGAGTTCTCCCGGGGATGCTGGAATAGACTTCCAGAATTTGGGTAGATTTGCTCCACACATTGATTTGGAACTTGTGGGGACGGGGATTTATGTGGATGGGGAACGGATGAAAGGGACGGACATGGAGGTTGAGAAATATTACACAAGAGATGAGTCTGTGAGAGCTGAAATTGAGTTTTAGCTATACTAACAGCTCAACACAACCTACTACCTACCCATCGGATCAACTCACAATGCATGGAAGCATGTACTGTAAATGTGGCATAATATTTCAATGTAGAATAAATAAATTTTACTCAAGTAACTTTTAATAGCATCACAAAACTTTCATTGGATAATTGGAGCCTAAAGATAAAAATATAAAAAATTTTCCAAATCAAATCAAACATCTTAATCAATACAAAGTATGACTTTATGTTACCATTCCGTCCAGGGATTTCGTTCTCTTTATGCAATTCATTTATCGGAGGTGCTGCAGTCACAAGGGGCAAGAACAGTGCGTGACTTCCAAAAATTACTTGCAACTTAATTGCCATCATCTTCACATTAGTCGGTAATTATGTAAGTACAAAGGAATTCCCTGCAAGCGATTTGCTACTGATATGGATTGACTTTATTTGCGCTCTTTTTATACTTCGATTACTTTTTACCAAGCGTAAATGAAGCTTCTATTAGACATCATACTACTTTACTAATGGATTTTCAGTGTAGTTTATAATTAACTGATTAACGAATGTGTCAATTAAAAACATTGTTCATACTTTAAATGATGACAGCTCAGTTTAATTTAAATGATTTGTAAGTTGTTCACAAATTCAACCCATGCTTTTAGTGGAGGCTAAATTTCAAAGAACTTTTAACAGAAAATTGCTAAATGCACACTTATTAATTTCATCAAGTCTTAAGTGGATTGTTGACGCATGTCACCGCGAATAATTATAACTGATAAAAGTTGTTATTTGGTAAAGACCTCATATTGTCAACACTTGATAAAAAAACATCATTTTTATGACCGCGAACCCTCTGAATCTTATTTGTAATGATGATTAATGACGTTTCAAAAGGTGCTGTGTTAATTTACAATTAGTACACCGAGTAACTAAGTATGCATTCTTCCGAAATTTCCGTCGATTACGCTGAAGTGTTCATTGTATAATCGCCTACGCTTGGGGTCGACCATAATCAATATCAAGTAAAAGCAAATATTGCGTTGTTTGGTGAATGGGATGTTTCATCTCATTTACAGATCCATGGTTATGATGATAATATATGCCCCGCAGATGGGGAGAATTTCATAAATATTCATTAATTATAATGAGGGAATTACGCATGAATTCTCCCTTAAATTAATAACATATTGGTTGGCGATTTATTAAATACATTATAAAATATGGCCCCAGTTATACTTAGGAATTTGCATTTTTAGTATTTTTTACTCTTCTTGTTATAATCATCATCCTCCTCTTCATCCTCCTCTTCCTCCTTATTATCTTCCTGCTCCTCGTAAGGTAGCCTTGAGTACTGATGATGATTTTTCCCATTACCATTATGCTCAGGGTGCCTCCTATTTTTCAAACCATTGCCATTTCCCACACCTAGTTGCTCATTTTGCTGGAAATATTGCTGGAGTTCACTTGCCAGTTGAGCTTGTTCCTGTGGCTGTGGTGCTCTCGGGGGAATAATGATCCGAATTTCCGTTTTATGTTGAGGTTTGGGTTGTTCCTGAGGAGCAGGGACACCTGCCCCTTTTCGAGCAATAAACTCATCCTCGTCATCTCCACTCTCGGTAGTAGCCACCGTCACGACTTCCTGAACTGGTTGGGACTGGGGCTGTTGCTGCTGCTGTGTCTGTTGGTGCAAAGCTACCAAAGCAGTCCGGTTCACAAGTCCAAGTTGCTCCAAATGCTGGAAATATTGCAGTTGCTGTTGCACCTGCTTAGCGTATGCGTCAGCTTGAGTCTGGACAATTGCTGCCGTTGGTTTAGGTGCAAGAAAGCCAGTCACCAAGGTGTTAAATGGGGTGTTCGCATCCGGCGGCGGCCTTTTGATGCCCACTGCATTCAGGATTAAGCCAACATCTTGCCCTCCGATCACTTGACCGAGGAGACTCTGCACATTGACTATAGAGTTCGAACTCGGGTTATTTATCACTGGATTAGGTGCTCCACTGGCTCCTGTAAGAGTGTTGATTGCATTTGCAAATAGACCGGGGCTCACGGCGGACCCTCCTTCAGTAACAGTATCAGCTCCTTCGTCAAGGTCTTCATCTTCCTGTCGGAGTGATGGGCTGGACGCTATTAGAAGTGACGATGCGACTTGTTCCAGCTCATGATGACCTGAGAGCTAAACGGAATGAGAATGTTAAAGAAGCCACGGATTAATTTAAGAGCACAGTTCATAGTCCAGACTTGGCATACCAATTTGGAATATAACTTTGGAAGCAACTATTTGATTACCTCATTGACAAACGCTAAACCGCTGGCAGCAAATAAAACTACCAGCGATATACTTGTCCCCTTGCGATAAAACATTTTGTTTTGTTGATGAATATGAAGCAGGACACCAACCCCTCTCCAGTTCCCGGCTCATCAGATGAACAAAAGAGATGGACATGGCCCAAGAGAGAGTTGGAGAGTGAAAACAGGAGTGGGCTAATGAGTTGCATGTATGATATCATGTGGAGTGTGGATGCATTCTGAATTGTGGCTGAGATGAAAGTTTATTTTCTGGTTGCAGAAATTATCGCTACCCAAAAGCATTAATTAGCAATGAATAAATCTGCGAATGCGAAAGTGATATTGCTTGTCTCGTTATTGTAGTAATAATAACATTTTTATGCCTCGTGAGATTATTAATTTTGTTCTGTCTGTCGAATTCGAAGAGGATTGATGTTGCAACATATATGTTGGTTGGGATGTGAAGACGGACTCGGATTTACATTGGGGAAAAAGAACAGTAAACTACTGCACAATTACATATTATCTATTTCATTGGGCCAATAATTTATTTGCAATTACATAATTAAACTCAGGGAACAAAACTGGACCATGTACAAAACTCATATGGGATGAATTTTAACTAATATATACATAAAATTCCGTATCAATTCCAGGTATTATCAATATCATATTTTGTTCAGCGTTGTTAAAATAAATGAACAGTTAATTGATGTCCCCCAGCAGCTCCTTCTTCCTTTTCAAGTGCTCATATCTAGCCCGGGTATGACAAAATGGTGTTTTCCTAGTTATATAGTCCACAATTGTCAACGTCCTCAACTTAGGCAGTAACTCCCAGACCTCAGCCTCGGCCAATTTTCTCATTTTCTCCGTCCCATTCCTTCTCTGTATCACTGTGGTAAACTTAAAATATTCCAGGGATGGAAAACACCGTAGAAAGTTGAAATCCGATGATTGCCACTCAAGATCTTTTTCAGTAAAGTGAGAGGACCTCATCAAAGTAAGGGATTTGAGGGAGGGGCAAAATTCGGTGACAACCGATGACTTTCCATTATCCACCCACACATAGCTTGATGTCAACTCCAAGCTATGGAGCTTTGGAAACATTTTCAAATTCAACCACGAAGTAATACCCCCATTGAAGGTGAGGGAGGACCAGGATCCGAAGCTAAGTTCAAACCGATATAACGCTGGCACATTGATATCTTGGAGGAAATCGACAGGTTCTTTTGCTGTTGGAATGTCCCACATTTTCAATTCCGTTAGATTTGGGAAAATATGAGAGTACTCCTTCTTCCAATTTAAGTGACGAATACAGAGTCTTCTGATGGTTGTGGAATATGCATTAATAAAAATTTGGGAATCCGGCTCATAACGAGGCTCATCTTGTACGGGTCTGTCCAGATAAAGTGTTTCCAGTTGAGGGAGACTGGGGAGGGTTGCGTTGCCTGGTCCTAATAGCTCTTCAAAGGACATAGATGAATAGTAGGGAAAATATATGGACAGCCCCTTCAAGTTTGGAACTAAACCAAGGATGTTCACAACCATTTGAGGCACTGGAATAATGTCTGGCTGGCTGCTCGAGATTCCGATTTCTAAAAACCAGATGTGAGTACCAAATTTTTGAAGAAGGTTCATAACTCCAGTCCAAAAAAGTGTGTGGTAATCATCGCTCCCGTCATTCTCAAGACCATCGTGGATATCCAGATACCGCCCGACAACTGGATTTCTTTCTGGGGGTTGCAACTCAAGAAATTTAATGAGCCGTTTTGATATCTTGAAATGGCCCACTTTGAAGAGGCCGAAGTGGTCGCATAGATCGTAGTGGGACGGGGAAGCCTCCGGAATAAAATGCTGGCCGAGGATATGTTCCCCATGGGAGTAGGGTCGACGCCACGGGTGATTATCCAGGAAATTGTCTACCGCGTGGGTCCACTTCTTACAAGCTGCGCGACAGGAAAGTACTTCGGTTTTCTTCAGCCACGGGAAGACGAAGGGGATAACCTGAATGCCACACAATTGCAAACAATCTCATTCTCGGTTTCTTTAAGGTCATATTTAAAAGCTAAAGTTAATTAATGGGTTGGAAGAAGATCACTTTTTATACCCACCTGCTCGAAAAGCCAAATGTGCAGCTTCTTCTTCAGAACTCCCTCAGGCTGCAGCTCTGGGAAGGCCTTGAAGGCATTTAGGATATCCTGAGAGCTCTCCAAGTTCTCCAAGATAAGCTCCCATAACTACAATAAAAAAGCAATTTGAAAATTTTGAGTTTGCTATTTTAATCACACATTACATATAAATTTGATATTTGGATTATTATAACAGAAATTGATACTGTCGGATTTCTAATTTTCTAACTAAACTTACTTCCTGGGGAAACATCTTAAGTGCCATTATTAACGATTTCCCGACTACGGACAATTCCAAATAAAATTTAATTGCTTCATTAACTTAGGATTAGCTAAATAGAACAACCCTTGCGCACTGCTCAATTAATGCTACTTTTTAATGGAACTGGCTAATAACTATCTGACTATCTTCTCTGTCCAAAGTCCAAGTTAAATTTTAGATCCCGTAAGAATTAAGAGAGGAAAGTTGTCGAACATGTTGTTTACGCTTCTTCTAATAAAATGAATGGGGCTTGACTTGGAAATATACCAGTACATATAATGGCTTGAGCTGCTGGTGTTGTTTTGAGTTTCTGTTGTTTGTAGTAGGTATATATTAGCGAGAGTTAATGCAAATGCAATGTGATTGTTGTAGGTCTACTTAAGTTTAACATGGGACTGTAGCACGTTATTGTATTTGTATATGCATGCAGTTTCACAATGCAAGTTCTTAATTCTCGGACTAAAATTGTGGCGTGGGCTACGGGCTCTTCTATTCACGACTGCGGATCAGGAGAATAAGAGAAGCTTCAAAATATGAAATAGGTGGCAAAGAAAATGATAAGTAGGGATATGAGCTTGTTAAAATATTTTAGGCATAATTCGGGAATTTAATTTAAAGGATGCTTGACAAAAATTTGAAAAAATAAAATAAACTTGAATAACTGCGGTACAAGTAAGATGATTTTTATTAACATTGATTGATGATAATGAAATTACAACATATAAATATATTTCTCCAAATGCCCCTATTTTCACTTCGCATACATCATTGGAGGAGACCATGCTTATACTGAAGTTAGCAATATTTATATTCATGTTCAAACATTTAATTGAGTTAATTTTAAGAATTAATATAATAATAGTATAATAAGTATACTTCCAACTGGAACTTACAGTACAGAAAATTGGAAATATTTTTTCACATCTACATTACAAATTCCTACATTGGTTGATTTTGGCATCTTCAGAATATTTCCAAATACACTATCCAAGTTTGGAGTTTTCATTCAATGCTTCACGGAAATGCTTCTTTCGAATTTGTGATGTGTTATATGAACGCCCACACAATTGACACTGAAAGGGCCTTTCTCCGGTGTGTATTCGCATGTGATCAGTCAGATTCCCTTTGTACGTAAATTTCTTCCCACATATTTCACAAGCGTGTGCTTTGCCCTCTGTGTGAATTTAAATGTGTTGCAACAAGGTTCTCCTTGTTTGGAAGTCCTTGCCACAGAATTCACAATGGAAAAGTTTCTGAACGGAATGCATCTGCATGTGAGCTTTCAGATTATTTGAGACGAAACGTTTTTTTGCAAACTTCGCATTGGAATCTGCGCTCACGATTTGATAAATGAATTTGAGCGTGTATCCTGAGAGAATTCGCGCAGCTGCATTGATATGAGCAGACTTTACACCAGAAAGGCTTCTCTCTAATGTGTCGTCTGAGATGATCTTCAAAATTTGTTATACTTTGAAAACTCCTTGAGCAAAAAATGCACTCGAACTTGTGATCAAATGTTTTGTCATTATTGTGACGCCTCTGATATGGCCCTGATTAAGTCCGAATCTGGCATGGCAAATGTGGCATTGAAACCGTTTTTCTTTTGTGTGCACAATTGCGTGTCTGTTGCACTGAGTTTTTGTCCGGAATGCTTTCTTACAAAGTGAACAGGGGAACTTCTTCAACCCGGAATGTGTTTGTTCATGTTGTGTTAAGGTGAACTTTGAAATAAATACCTTATTACATGATAAGCATGCAAATGGCCTTTCACGAGAGTGACTTCTCGTGTGAATTTCCAAGTGACCCAGACGAGGAAACTGTAGATTGCGTATTTTACAAGTTAGGTTTTCTTTGCTTGTCTTCATTCTTCTCTACGGGACAAAGGAACATATATATAATTGAGATCTCCGTAATAATAATAATCCATAACTAATCACCGAAACTGTTATCAAACTATTATAAAAATGAAAAATAATTGTAAGCAATTGTTTTCGTAAATTACACATAAATTGCCTATTTGTCCCAATTTTTACGTAAGATTAGTTTTGTATTATGGTCGTCCCAGTTTTCTTGCTAAGTAAATATACACGAACAGAAAAAAATATTTAGCAGTTTGCAGCTTGGTAATTAAAATCCTACTGGTTGGGCTCTGTGGCTCTGCTATATGGATAATGGATAGTGCCCGCCAGCCAATTTAGGAATAGGATAGGATTCAGGATGAGGTGTTTCTTAAGTCGATCCTAATTCTTAGAATTTAAGCTCTTCGACCAAAAAGGACAGGATGAAGAACGCAAGTAGTAATCCTATCGAGAGTATTTCTTTACATCCCCCTTTTACAATAGAAGTTCGCTTGAATTATACGTTGTTGTGAGTGAGAGTGAAACGAACTGGTTTTATTATGCTCTTCAAATGCTTCAATACGTTTTTTCGGTAGCCCTGTTAGGCGACAATAAATGAAGGTTAGCCTAATAATAGAATAAAAAGTAATTGTTTGATAATGCACCTCCTGCTGTGCGTTGAACAGCCTAATTCTCTATCCATCCAATAGTCTAACCGAATGCTATGCATGCTAATGCTTTATATTGCACAAAAAAAAATATTTTACTCCACCTGCAGATGAGAGTACAGTATAATGCTCGCCGAAGGTTTATAAATTGCACTAATATATTCTTATTTAACATGTTCTGGTAAATTATCAACTTGTTTAATAATATGTATATCCGTCAAATAGTAGCTTTTAATTTAGACCAACTCCACTGATTTTGTGGATTAATGATCGTCTCGTCAGTCGCACATTTTAAATTTATTTATAATTAACAGAAAGCAAATTTTAAAAAGTGTTAAGAATATGCTTGTTCTGCTCGGAGGCAGAATAATGATAGAGGAATCAGGTGAAGAGCCACTGGGAATGAGGTCGACGGAAATTTATTCCAAACTTATTCAAAACATCAATGGGCTGGAAGATGGGCTTGCAGGAAGCGTCCCAGATTAAGTAAAATTTTATTGAAATAGAAGTGACAACCTGAAAGGTCTTGATGCGATCAAAGGTAATTCAAAATCGTTTCTTGGCATTATGGCGCAACTGTCGCTTTCCAACCAATTTTTGTAAATGCCATCATAACATTTATTTGCGGGACATAAGCAATTTGTTATTATTATGATTATGCCAATTTTGCAGTGTGGGGGAAGATGCTGTGACGGGAACCATCCATGCTGTGGCCCAGTGGAATGCATCAGTACTGAAGTTCAATGCGGATGTCGCGTCCAGTGTGACATGCAGTGTATGTTTCCTTAAGCAGATCATCCTTTGACCGGGCTTCACCAAACTAGGTGAAATGTAAAATGACATAAAATTGGCAAATGGCGCTCAAATATTAAACAGCGCAGAAACTAAGCATTATTAAAATTTTGTCATTTAGCAATTTTATGTGAAGGCACAATGTACACATTTAAGAAAATTACGAAATAAATTATAGCATGATGCAATCAAAGCAATTATTTTACATATTCATTTGCGGTATAATTTGTGCTATAACTTTGGTTGAGCGGAAAGAGTTAATACATATGCTTTCAGGTGTAAATTGTCGGAAAGTATTTAAATAAGGCAGCTTAAATTAAGCTTTGATGCTCGAAAAAATTCTTCAAGATGTATCCAAAAGTCCGTAATTCGATTAGTCTCTCATTCATTATTACCTGTTAACCGAAGGATAGAAATGTCATTGTGCTTTTTAAGCCTATTATGTTATCTTGTTGCGCTGTATGATATGGAGTTTGCATGGAATTTTTGGTCGTGTTTAGAAGATCTATTCTCGGAATTATGATTGATACACTGTGAGGTAAGAACGCCACTCCAACCCATCATGATGGGTTATCATGATGGGTTTCGTTATTGATAATGAAAATTCGACATGAACGGGTAGCAGAAGATAATAGAGCATTTATGCACAGCGCCTACTTATACTTTTGACAGCAGTTTTTAAAAAAACCGATAATATTGATAGATATTTTTATTGAAAGGGACCATTTGCATGATTAATGCTGGAAATCAAAAATTTCGTTATACTTTTATTTTCACGAGAATATTTTTATTAGTGCCCAAAAATTGTGGTACATTACTCTGATTATGTTTGAATGCTTTATTATTATTTTTTAAGTATCACAAGGATAAACATATTTTATGCTATATTTAAAGCTAAAAGTAATTGGTATACTGGGATAAGATGAAAGTCGACATGTACATATGGAAAAGAAACATTTTCTGATTTCCAAAAAATAAAGTTTAACAAATAATAATAAATATTATGCGTCGCAAAATCGTAAACTAGTCATAAATGAGTCCTTTGGCCAAACAATGCATCATATAGCCCATAATTAAAATTGTTAAAGAGAGCTAAATTGAAAGGTAAATTAATGAGCAGTGGCTCCCACAATCGAAATGATAAATTTTGACAGTTAGTGCTTTGTCATTAATTTCAATAAAAACAATGGTGAAAAACATCTTTGCTTTGTCCAAGTAAAAGTATCAAGAGTGACTGCTAAAGATAGATTCATTTGAATTGGCATCACTTCTTGAAATGTTTAAAAACACTTACGATTAGTGAGGATAATGAAGATATTTTCCGACGTAGTTGAACTATTCAGTTGTCAATACTCCCAGTAGGATGACATACTTTGTTAATACTTGTTAACTGAAGATTTTAATTGCAATTCTTTGGTCATATCTCCGTAATTGGTTGTCGGTCAACTTAACCGGTTCCTAAGCTAACCCTGCAGTAAATGGTGTTAACTGACATTTAGACATACAGATAATCATATTGGCAATGAAAATGAAAACATCAAGACTTTGACAGCAATCTCCGGCAGACAGATAAAACTGGCATATGCTGATAAAGAGTCATGGCAACATTGACAATTATTGGGCATTCACCTGGTCCAACTTTCCATAATTTATAATGTAAAAATATAACAGCATAATTGTTTTCTTACTCGCAATTGTCAATTACACTTAAGTACTAACGATGGAAGCAACTGCTTTTGTGGCTCTCGACTACCAGGAAACCAGTCAAGTATTTGTGGACAGCGTTATTCTTGACTACCCTCGTATGAGAGATATCTACAGGAAACCCGATATTAATGGAGGATGGATTAGCCCCAAAGTACCGATAGTAATTTTTGCAAATTTATTGGCAAATGCTCTCAATGCATCGCTGATCATACCCACCGTGACAATAACAAATGATAAATCCTCAGAAATGTTGGAAAGGAATATTACCACAATCGTGCCAAACATGATTTCAACCGGTTTCCGAGAGTTGGATCCCTTTAATGTGTTGAATTTCTATATACAAAATAGATCTGAGCTGCCAAAGTTTGTCCAAATTGCCGGAATGGATCTATCATTTGTATATTGCGACACAAGGCGGAAAAAGGAAGATGGAGGCATATTGTCCCTGTCAGTTCTAACGGATTCATTCGACACGATCACCTGGCTTTGTATGGGAAGTTGCCTAATTTTAACGGCAATCTTAATTACTTCTGGGGGATTAAACAAAGAAAAGTTTTCAACGGGTGTCATGGCAACCATATCAACGCTCTTGGATAAAGGCACTTCCGGTTGGAAACGTAACAGTTTCATATTGACCATTTGGATGATGTGCTCATTGGTGATCGTTAACGCCTACTTGGCTACTATGACCAGTCGGTTTATAAAACCATCAGGGGATGAAATACTGTCTAATGTGGAGGATCTAACCGACAAAGGCTTCAGACTATTGTTGAGACATGAACGAATCCTTCATTTACTAAATCGCACTCGCCGAACCTATTCCAATGAAATTCAATCCACCAGAAGTCAACGTAGCTACACCAAGTTAATTTCTGAAGGTGAAGCCGAGGAGAACTTTGAGGAGTTTCTTAGAATGCTTGCCGGATCCGGATACAGCCCATCTGTGAAGAAATATAAATATGCTCACATAGATCAATGGCCGTTTTCCATGTACATCTACACCAAAGTGAGAGAAACTGCCGTAGCAAGAGGATTAGGAAGGAAATGGGATTGCTGGCTGGGGAAAGAGCTGCTATTCAATGGACAATACTTCTTTGGATTTCTCCCTCCTGGAAGCGATAGACTGAGAAGGATGTTCCAGCATCTTATGGAAGCTGGCATTTATCAATTGTGGTCAAATGAGAGGGAGGGCATCCGTCAGGCTGGCCGGGTTCAACTACGAAGTAGAATAACTTCTCCCACAAGGGTGAAAGATGATGAATTTGATCAAGGATCTGCTCTGGGGATGGATGGGAATATTCGGAAAGTATTTCTGATTTTAGTGTTGGGCCTTGCAGGGGCTGGAATTGCTATAGTCTGCGAATCATTCGGAAGTGTATTTGGGTATTACTTAGTGTGTAGAATAATGTTTCCATAATTATTTAGCAAGGCATGTGTTTAATACAATAATCATAATATAAGAATAATATTTGCCTGTGTTTGGAATTATTTTTTTAAAAGATATTAATATTCTTATATTCCCATATAGTTCAGTTGTCCTTAAATGTCTCATTATTTCCGTATTTTTTATTGTCAATTGATGGTCATAACTGCTTTGAGGTTTGGAAATTGAGAATAAAATAACACAATAACATGGAGCAATTAATATATTACAGCAATTTATAGCCATTGGAAAATCAGTAGTTTCAAACTACCACTTTTTGTATGCATTTTATTCAGTAATGATAGGTGGTTGTCTGGGATCAATACCGGATATCGTAAGTAGCCTATTATTTCTGTCACAAACAATTAAGTTTTAGATAATATCCGCATTACAATAGCTCAGGAAAGTATACGATTGTTATAAAGTAAAAGACAACTTATCTATTTACTGAACGACACCTAACCATTATCCCTGTAGGGTATAATGGGGTAATCAGACAAAGTAATTTGGAATTTATCCCATGCAGAGCCACACAATTGCTTACGTTAACATTTATTTGTAATGCGAAAACCATATATATATAAAACAAATTGGAAATTGCGGAGGAAATGTACATATTTCTATTCAAAAATATAAATTGCGAGAGAACACATAACAGACCAACTCCGTAAAGTCGTATTAAACTCTTACCAAGCGTCACACTAGTTTGCTTTATGATACGTGAGTTGCCGTTCTAGCATAATCAAGACCATAAGAAAGTGTGAATGTGAATACTTTGTATTCAAATTTCAACATTGAACTGATTTGCATTGGAATCATAAATATGAAGCTATACATAATCCTGAATTTACTTACTTTCATAAGCTGTGGTATAATTGGGCTACTGCCACCCAATAAATTCCTCCAGTTTATCCATGAAAAACCACTTGGTTATCACAGCGACTGGCTATTAGAATACCTCAGAAAATTACGCACAATTCAGGAGGATAATTCTTCAGGTCCTGGGTCCGTACATTTGAATTTGGCTTTCCTCAATCGCCAGCTTAGCTTCTTCTCAAACAAAGAAAGTGGAAGTACCGCACTAACCATCATAAACAATTACCAAAGGATCGACATCCCAGAATTTGAACATCCTGTCATCCTAAAATCACTAGACTTAGGCTTCCTCCTTCACGACAACGTAAGCCAATACAAAGCAAATTTCACTCCAATTCTGTTACCCAAAAGTCTCCTTTCGCCTCACAGCCTAAGGATGATGCCCAATTCAACAAAATCTTTCAACCAGCTCAACTGCAGCTTCTCCACCCTTCTTTCAGGAATAAAAGTCCAATATTCCCCGCCAAAGTCCCCCAAGTCATTCCAGTTCCAACCTGACCTCTGCGGCCGTATCGATTTATTCCGGTTTGTCAGCCGAACCAAGCCGTGGAACAATCACGTGGAAATTGAACTATTCCCAGCTGATTCATTCGATGATGAGGATCCAATGTATCTAACTTCATTTCAGTATAAAGTGGGGTTTACAAAAAGTGACGCAATTTCACTCCATGGAATACTCCCATCTACCAAGTCTCACATTCACATCTACATCAGAGATGTTAATGGGTTTTAATTCAGATAAAAACCCACAATTAAAACCCGGGTTTTATTATTTATGCCCACTGG
>JAQIXQ010001679.1:0-13352 GCA_034700485.1 Pseudosinella alba | reverse complement strand
TTAAGAATGAGAAAAGTGTTCCGTATTTTCACACTGAATAATTGATAAAATAAAGACATGGAACCGTTCTTTTCTTTCATATTACGTCAGTGGGATTCATTAACCAAAATATGCTTAAAGTAGAAATAATGGCCACCCATGCATCTCTTTGTCCCTCTCTTCTCATCATTAATTCTATTTGCATAAGAAATTGATGTGAACATGTAACGTAAGCTAGTGGAATTGTAGGAGTAGGTAAATGTAAATGTAAGTATATTTGTGTTTATTTTTACCACAGCACAGCCTTCGATGAAATCCAAGTATCCATATCTTTTTCGTATCAGAAGTAACTTACTTATAAATATAGTTAACTGCCCGCAGCAAGAGAGGTAGGTATAATAATATATAATATATTTATATCTATCTATTTATATTTATGTATGAACAAATATCACAGACAAGTTATTTTAGACTGGACAAAATAGCACTTATATTTCCTTAAATACTAAACTAAAGCAAACTTTTGTAAAATAAATTGAAATGCACAATTTTAAATGCTTCTCAATGAGTGAAAGACATTTACTTTTTTTGTATTGCACACGGTGAACCACGCGATATATGAGTCGAAATCTTCTACTGACGAGGATTCAAAGTCTTTGGTTTAGGAGAAGATAAAAATCGTATGATTTTTCTTTCGATATATAAAAATATTGCTATTGAATTAATCTATTTTGCTTGAAAGCCTTTTAGAACGTTGAAAACAATGACATCGGCATCTATATTCGACGCATGCGTTGGTTTACTTGTCCCCTTTCACGTGATTATCGGGTGATGATGATCACAATAATATAATTAATCAAGTTAATTCTCTTCAGTGTAATACTAACTGTCGTAAATAGCAATTAAAAATGGTAAAAAACTGCACTTCAATAAAACGGTTCAATGACACATTAAAATGTCAATGAGAGAGGATAATGAGAAGTGTCTAAAAGTTCATATAATATAATTGTGTATGCAACGGTAGGAGCAGTCTCGTAATTCGTATTTATTGCAGGCTTTTCATTCATCCATTCAATCCAATCCAACATGAATTATTTTCCCACTCGTTGCAACAATAAATAAAATAATATGGTTAAAATGTTCAAATGCATTAAAATTAAAATTCAGGTACGTTTGCAAACAATATAACGTCCACCACTAGCAGCACACGAGATAAGAGAAAAAATTAGTTAAATATGATTGTTGATATAAATGTGAGTTTTGAGTTCTGTGGTAGGATAACTCCTTCACTTTGCGGACGCCTGAGCTTAAGCAACTTTTCTTACTGCAGTTATGCCCCTTGCATATAAAACAATCAAATAGAGAAAGTTTCTCTTCAAACGCTGTAGTCCATTACTGAACAATGAGCATGCGAACTGTTGCGCGAGAACAAGAAAACAGGTAGAGCACTCTTGTGCTATTCAACACAGCCAATATATAAGTAGGTATAATTGTTAAGAGTTTGTTAGGAAAACATGAGCATTTATTATAAACTTCCGCACTTTTATTTAGGATTGGGTCGCCATTCAAGAGAAGAGAAGAGAAAAAATCATACGTGATTGAGCGTAATTTATACCTATAAATGTTCCTATCTCTTGAGATGATTGTGTAGATAAATTAAGGTAAAATATAAAATAAATATCACCACAGAGGTAAATGGAGCAGAAAAACTGTGTCTAGCCTTTAATCAGAGGTTTAGTTTAATCTTTGTATTTTTCTTCAAAGAATATCAGTCTATATTTTGTGAGAGATGATAATATAATGATGGCGATATATTGATTAGGATAGAATTAAGTAATTATTGTAGCTTGTTTTTTTTTGGCGTTTATCGTTGCTTATGAGCCTCTTCTAACTTTTTTTCCACTTGACAAATATTTTGTATGATGACTGACTCCAGGATAATTAGGATCAGCCCAGGATATAGAACATAAAACTGCACTTTAGCACACAAAAAAATTAGCGGGTTGATAAGGTTCAATTGACTACAAACAAGCTTCAATGAAACTTGTTAATCTTTACCTTAACTTTCAGATAAAAATGCATATTGTTTTGAGAAAACTGTTTTGAAATGAATTAATAGTTGTGTACCATTAGGTACTTGGAGTACTTGCACAATAGGGCACACATGCACGTAGCTGAAGGAGAAGAAGCAGAGAAGAAAAAAAAATTCACTCCCCAAAAATATTCAGTTATGGGTTGGGGCAACTCTCGAAGGTGCTTGTAATTTTTTTTTGTGAAATCCAACCAAACCGACTAAAAATGAATTTGCTGTTGTAAACTGAGCATACATTTACTCCACTTGCGAGCTGGCAAAAGAATGATGCAGAAACTGGTCAAGTCTAGTGTAGTTAACCAACAATGAAGTAGATTGCATATTATATTATATTATATTTCATCCTTATAGCCATATTATTCTACTCGAGAGCCAGTAATATAGCATAATGTAACCCTTTCTTATTACATCTCATGTCAAATTTTACTTACTTATTCCTACCTGCACACTTGATCTTTCCCACTAACTAACAATGGTAACATAGGATTGTTATCTTTATCGCTTACATGATATATATGTGAATACGGGATAATGATGGGATGATGATGGTGATGGGCAGAGGTATCGTAGTTAATAGTTAGTACTAATGCTGTTGAATGAAATATAGTTAGTGATGCTGGGATAGCCTAACTGCTCACTTTCAGACAGATATGATATATGTATGGGTAGTGTGTGTGAATGTGAATAGTGAGCGTCATTGTTTTATCATCATCATCGTCATCTGCAACAATATATTATATTGTAACAATGCCATGATCCAATGTGCTTTCCGTCATTTTTTTCCTCAGTGAAACTGCAACAATTTTTACAAGTACACCTAAATATTCTCACAGTCATCAGGAGTAACCCTTTAGCCATTGTTAATGTTTGCATTAACTAAGCAAGCCAAGTCCCACCATCCCCAACAATGACGGTGATGGTGTCCACTCATTGCATTGTTGTATGAAAATAAAATTGTCTGTTTTACTCCCAATGCTAGAATTTAGCTGTTGAAGTGTCTGTAAAATTCCTCCCCAGCCAAATGTTGTTTTGGGGTACATTTGCAAGAAAAAAAATGAAGGTGCACTGTACTTTTAGGGATTGGATTCTTGTTAAAGGGAAGAGTATCCCTAGACATGCAATTTGGCTAATAAGCCTTTGGGCCCTTTTGATTGGATGTAAATAAAGTGACGCTATATGGTGGTGGCCGGTCATAGGGAAGGTAGGATCAGGGACTATGATCGTGATGACGATGCCTTTTGTGTAGACTTGAGACGAAACGCAATGGTGCATCCTTAAATGCACAAACTCAACTCTTACTTAATTTGACCAACTGCAAGAAATAAGTAAAGTGAGTACATTTCTTGTTCACTTGAAATTATTTGAGGGACAGTGACAATCAAGCCGAGATGGAAAAAAAGGGTTGAATAATATAATGTCTGTACAGTCATGTGCATATGTCATGTCTACCTTTTGTATTTGAGAAATATTTTATTATATTTTTCATACATTTAAGTAAAGTCATATGCAATCCCTCTAAAACACACTTTGAAGATTAGGATTCATTCATGTGCATCAGTATCAGTTCTTGCCGTAATTGTTGTGATCTTTTGGGTAGGATTGGACAGGTGTGCTAGTGCACTTTTATATTCGTATGTAAGTCTCTATGCGCATATCTGGATTTCCAAACAGGTAGAATAAAAGTAAAGTTGCTTGCGCATATGAATATTATAATTTTATATCATTTGGATGTACCTAATGCACCAAGCCAAAGTCAAAGTATCTTCATATCATACCTCACATCCACATTACCCTTTCATTGGCAAAAGTCCTCGATCGACTTTCTATGACGATAATAATAACAACAGTGGAAGGGCCCACCGTGCGGTGGACTTTGAACTCCAAAGGAACCCTTTTCATGCAGAAGGTTAGGTCGGTGGCTCGTACGGAGGGCGATTTTTATTGTAAAGGAAATGAATTGATTTTTGAGTTATTCTGTGTCCACTAAAATATTTTGTACATCATTTGGACTCGGAAATAAGTATTAGGTTGGTTCAGTAACTTGAATCGTTGTAAACTAATCCGAAAGTAAGTGGGTACACTTTTTGCAACTTTTTCTACGATTTTCTAATGTCCCGAAAAAAATGGCAAGCCATAACATTTAGTGAGTGCAGTGTAATATTTACTCCAAGTTATGTTTGCATTACACTCAAGAGCCAACTTATCATCCTCTATTTATTTTGGGTACATTTAAATTATCATTGCGCATCACCCTGATAAAATATTTTTGACCAGATTTCTTTGTGTTGGTAAGCTTCTTTTTTTTTACACAAAAGCATTTACCAGCCCGAACCAGAAAACCTGAAATGCAGTAAAAGCTAATAATAAGTGGCATATCGTACGACAGACAACCAATTCATCCACCAAATTACCCTGAGGGGGCTTACAATGCAATGGTGGATTTCAATTCAATGAATGTTATGAATATGAACAATTGTCTCTATTATCAGTGGTCCAAACCAGTTAGAGGTTGTACTCTTTACACTGTACAGACAATAATGGTCATAGTCATACAGTCATAAATGAGATATCATTCATCCCAAACAAACTGTTTTATGGTAAGTAAGGAGTGAGGAGCTGAACAGACAGACAATTTGTGATTTTCCACTGTCCAATCTAAAACTTGTTGAAGTCCTTATCTCTCGTGCAATTTTGATCTTACATTTCCTCTCCAAATTGCATTTGTTGCTCTACATAAAACAGACACCATGATTTTTTTGCAAAAGTAGACGCATCCCCAGATAAGCATTTTATTACATTATTTTTATTTATATTTATAACGAAAGTGATGAAAACTACACCAACCTACATCAAAGTGAGAGTTACTTCTTATCTACCTGAATGAGCATTGAGCAGTTCCGGGAGCTGATTACCGTCCTTGCATATTTGAAAATAAAAGTTGCATCTCATTTTATGCCCTTTTGTTGTTGCCCATTTGAACATTGGACCCTACCCTAAAATTTGACATTCAAACGGATTTACTCCTCTTATCTTTTCAACAATCTCTGTTTGGCAACAGTAACAGGCAAAGGAGGGGATGGATTAGTGCTCTCTGACATCTGAAATTGCAATGCACTACCTAATCCAATTTAATCTCTCTACCTCTATCTATTATTGCTACGTGATCCAACCCATCTAACCCAACAAGTCAGAGGTTATCCCAAATGATGAACCCTTTTTAAATAGAGGTAAAAGCATCCGCGTTAAAATAGTCGATGGTGTGATGTTGATTGATGAATGATTGGATGGTGAAAAAAAATCGTAAACTTGTTACTTAATCGACCTTTGCATTGTCAAAGTTCATTTGGGATGGGATGGAATCCCCAATATTTCCAGACGCTTTTTTTCTTACGCTCTGAGTTCTGTTTCTATTTACAATTTACATGAACTTTAGAATGACAAGGTCAGTCAGAGATCAGAGGGGTCACCCAGTGATGACCAAAGAGTAACAGGGAGCGATAATGAATGAAGTGAGAAAGTTTTCAGCGGACGATGATGCAACAGCTTGGTCAAGAAATACAGTTTTTTCACTTTCCATTTAAGTTTGTCAACTTTCCTCCTAATCATAACAACATTCACATAATATGCGATCACTTGATCTTTCCCAAAATTATTCTTATCTCTTCTTTGGAATCTGATACAGAACTGCTCCATATCCAAATTTCTCAGTCATATCCCCGCCACCCAACCAGGTCGTGATCAAATAATCAGAATGAAATCATTCATATCTTTCTCCAAAATCTTTCAAAACAACATTTAGATATAATTTCCAAAACCAATTTCTTATAATTACCTCATGATGCAGCCACTGTCCCTTCTAGCAGTGCTTGTGTAAGGACTAGTTGTGGTTAGCACAACTGCGGCAGCCGTAAACTCAGGCTCCTCGGGATAAGGATCCGTTTCATAATCCATGTTGGTCAGTGCCGATGAACTCAACTCTCACAATCTTTGGAAATCTTGTGATTGGGCTGGGGAGGATGATGTTGATTGGTCACGTATAAAAAATTTTATGTGAAAAACTCTGGGCACACATGATAAGCCAGCTTGGATTACTAGGTACATTAATACAAGTCGTCACTTGTGATCCCTTGTCTTTCCCCCGAAAAATGAAGAAACTAATTAATCCCTAAAAAGTTAGTTTCCTACTCACACCAGTACAAAAATAGTTTAGCTTTGGAAAAATTACTAAAACTTTTTCAATTTTTTCTAAAAACTCCGTGTAACTTGCTGGCTTGTTCAAACCACACCGGAGAATTGAATAAGAAAGAATAAGGCCGATAAAATAAGAGTCTAGAAGTATATCAGGGCCATGGCAGAGGAGGAAACAAAATGTATGGCGCAAAGAGGGTCTCCCTTGTTATTTGCACCCGGGGACAATATCCGCAATCGGGGCAACTATCCAATATATAAAATAGCTACATAGGTACATACATATCCCAACTATATCATTAATGAAACGGGTGGATAAAAACCTTCCATCAATAATAGATATAAAAAATTTGTTGGATATACGCCTAGATTTCTGGGAAAGTAATATCGATATGGGCTATGATGATGATATAATATATACCTAAGTATATCCACTCCACCCTATTGGCTCCCCTGAGCTTTAAGCACATATGGCCTGACTCAAGAAGAGAAAGAGCCAAACCCTGGCTGGGAGTGCGCCTGCCCGAACTCAGGCCAGACTAAACCACTATTCCAAAACATGTACCATCATCGTCATCAACATCATCATATCACCATGCAATCCGGTATTCGGGTTTAACGGAAATTGGAGAAGTATGCTTAGAGAAACAAAGTGTGCATGTTGGTAGGTAAATGTGCCTATGTAACCCATAATCATGTTTTTCTGTTGGTTTGGGCTCGTTTTTCTCTCATGATCCGATCTGATCACTTCCTGGGAGCATGATTCTTCTAAGGTTGGGAGAAGCTTTTTAGATTGACTAGCAACACCAACCAACCTCCTCCTCCCCCGGAAGTTGAATAATGTCATACTGGCTGAGTATGTTTACTGGCAAAACTACTTAGAAAATATACTTCCATATGGGACAGACATTCATAGACATCGTGGCGTTTTGCGAATGCTCCTTCGATCAAGCTTCTTCTTCGTATCTACACTTTGTCGTGTTTACAATAATTATTTCGAATTCTGGTTCGTTGGAATTGAAAATCGCAATAAAGTAATCAAGTTATAACTAATATAGAAGCTTGAAGTTTTCCTACATATGTATGCATGCGTTTATAGAAAGGCTATCAAGCATCATGATATGATTTCCATCATTATCATCGTCGACCATTAGCTTCTATATATTTTTCTTCGCATTATATCCCATAGCCCTCCTTCTTAACCACATTAATTTTTTGTTTGTAAATTGTCAGAGTGAAAAAAAATATTGTGAGAGGTAAGGAATTCCCAAGTACGCCTACTGGCTTGGCTTGGGAGCGCTACTGCGCTCCGGCTATTTATTTTATTCCATTTTTTTTTTGCTTTGTAGAAATTGTATTTGCAGTAATTTATTTTAGAAGAGCGTCGAGTGGAGCACAATCATCTATAAATTATAATCTACAACTATAATTAAGTAACAGATTATGAAACGTATCATCATCATCATCAAATCCATATGCTGCTGTGAGCTGTTTATGAATAGCTGATAATTTTTTCAAGATGAGGAAACTTTTTGTTCGTTTTGAAGAGAATCTCCCCAGCAGCATGACCATATTCATATCAAAGCGTGAATGAATGCATTTAAGCAAGTCCATTTATTTTGGCTATGTTGTAAAACTAATTATTATTATCAACGGCGATTGTACCATTCCTTTCATGTTTGAATGAAATAATTAATTGTGGCTACCAATTTGGCTGGCAATCAATCCTCCTGCTCAATACCATTATTAATTGAGTTGCATAGAATGTTAACCTCTAGCGCCGAGAAGGAAAATGCAAGTTACTTGGAACATATTTAACTGTATTGTTGTGATTTGGCAATCACAGAGAAGGAGTCTTCAAGATAATAAAGAAATGGCTTTGTGATGATAAAACAAGACTTAACAACTTCACATCAACATCAACTGCTGCAATACTGAATTACTCACTCGTTATTATTGCAGAGATTCTCATTTTTATTATTGCAAGTGCATGAAACTGAAACGGTAAGGTTTAAGAGGACTAAAGTAACTAACTCTCTGACTCTGACTCTAATGCTAATTTATAATAACCTTGGTCTAGTCTCAACAGTTAGTAAACAGCTAACTTGTGAATCTCAAGTGCATGCTGCAAGTGCGAGAACGCCAATTGAAAATTGCAAAATATAAAAAAAAACAATAGAAGGTTAAAGGAGTAGATGATGAGATGATGGACATCATGATCATGATAGTAGGTAATACCACATTAACTCAACTCAACTTTATTGACAAAGGCTGAAAAGTGCGTAAATCATTTTTATAAACAGAGAAGAACAAATTGTGTACCTTTCCATATACAAGGCAAGGGTGTAGCAGTTCACTCTGATTTGAATTTGAAAAGGATTGATTATATTGTGACGGTATTTACCCATCAGTATTACCATCATCAGTATTACGTAGATGATTAACATACTGGTGGTGATGGTGGTGGGTAGCAATTATAATTAAACTTGGTTGATTATTTATTGGGAAAATATATGACCAGCATGTTTTATTTTATTACTTCAATCAGTGCCCAATACTCTACGGGTGGTGGGTAAATGGACATTAGCAAACGAATTAGTTTCTGAAGCCAAGCGATAGATAAAGAAAGTAATATTGCAAGAGCTTTACCATCATATCAGCCCGAGATAAAAATGCTCATATCAGCACCCTAACAATTTAGACAACAGGTTCGGTCAGTATAGTTAAGATACTAGATGGCTACGGTAAATTGCGCTTTTTTCTAATCTCCTACAAGATCGTCATGATCGTCGTCAGTTTATGCATGCGAATTAGCTGAAGTACTGCCCCACAGACACTTACGCATTGCATGCATATTATGTGCCACTGCGGCAAGGTATAAACAATGTTAATATGGAAATTCCCTGTTTAGTAGGTCATAGTCATATTAATTGATATTTGTGTTGAGATGGATGGGGAGTGAGGAGATGGGGATGATGGTGTCGCAATGTTCCTCTTCCTTCTCTGAAGGATAAGTTCGCTTTTCTTTTTCGAAAGATGCTTATAACATAACATATGGACGCATTATCATATCATTATTATTGTCTGTCAATCTTAACTCGAATACATCTCTGTAGAATTCGCAATTACCCTCAAGTAGGTAGTTTCGCTAGCACTAACACAGGTAAGCCTTTAGATTTGATGCAACAACAAAAAAGAGCAGTGCAAGGAAGGAGGAATGCGTCATTTTTTTTCATATGCTGATTTGGCGACGATGGACGACGATTACGCATGCGTGTGTGTACGTCAGAAAGGGAATATGCAACAAAAAATATACAAATATGATTTGATAAGTCATCATATCAGTCATCATTATCATTTATTATTACAATGAAGTGAAGGTGGATGATGACGATAGTTGATGATGACCTGTCGTAAAAAATAGAACCTTTACCTTATAGTAATAATAGTACAGCGATGCGATGTTTAAATAAATGACTCTTCATAAATTGCCGCTGACCATGTTAAATGAACTGGCCGTTTAGAAAACAATTTTAGTTGTTAGCGCTGCAAATGAAGGACGCGGCACGACAAAGTAAAGCAAAACCAGGTAATGCAATCGAATCAAGTAGGCGGCTTAATGCGATGATTGTTCATTCCCACTGGTCAAATTCATAAACATCTAGTATCTTGCTAGATTTTTAAAAGTTCATAATAGTCGCACACCTTTAATGGTAAAAAGGCATGTAAGACGTCGTTAATATATAAAGCATGCTTTGTATGCTTCACTAACATAAAAGGTACTTCCGCTTGTCGGTGCTGGGCAAAAAAGAATACTCCTAGTTCAAAACATAATCCTTGTTCCCGAACTATAGGTTTCAGTTTAATGGAACGAAGCTAAATCAATAAATAGAAATTGCTGGACACTCATATTGAATATGTCAAAGCTACTCAAAACCAAAATCTTGCATGTCACAATCATAATCGTTTTACGTAGTTGGTGGCTTGTCGTTCCACTTTCTTTCTCCAGCAAAAAGCAACCAACCATTCTCGACGTTTGATTTCCATATGACAGGAATGAGGCATGGCATTCGGCACTCCAAAGTGGCTTCAGTTATGAAGCCAACTGACCGAACGAGAAAGTTCCGGTAAATTAAGTGATTAATTATGCATGACTATTGATTTTGCTTTTCTTTATGTTATGGACTGTTTGGAATTAAAAGAAAATCAGAACTTTCCAAAAACAGTCTGTCAGTCATTCTACCACTAAAATATTAATTTCTCTTGACTGCAATATTAATCTAAATATCAGACAATGTAGAAGTATCCCTTTATTTTCATTTAAGAATACTTTAGTCATGCAACATCATTTTAAAACGGAAATGCAAAATGGCAAAGGATGACATCATGTCGTCAGTTGGATTTTTTATGCAATCCCCTGCACGGCATACGTACACGAAGTGGAAGAAAAATTCAAGGAAATCCTGATGAACAGAAGTAGTAATTATGCAGTTGACATCATTATTACTAGTTCCACCGCCATCCATTCCATGCCACTACCTTGTTTTTCTATTGTACTATCTCTTCCTCGCTGACGTAGTTATGTCATACGAGCAGCCAAACCCACTATTATCCTACAGTGGTTTGTTTCTTTACTGTCCATTTTGACCAAGAAGTCTCACTTGTCATCTTTTTTTTGCCGCAAGCATAAATACTAACACTTAATATTTACCACAACTAACATACTACCTATATGACTTGTGAGTTTTGTAATCTATTCCATTCCAAATGTGCCCCCACTACCTAGTAACCAGCATTCACCCATTCATGCCATTCATTCATTCCGTCATTTTCCTCAATTCAGTTCCTTCAAGGAGATTAGCGATCAAAGAGGGCCATGACTTCATTCAATGCAAACTAAAGCATATTACATATTATACCAAACGCTTTCGGTTTTAGTTGGTCGACCACATGTAAGCATGTCAGTGACAATGACAATGTGATAATATTCCACAATCTCCATTTCCACGAGGAAAATGGGTAAAAGGGAGTAAAGTAATTGAGATAATTGCAGGTTAGAAGATGACCCAGGACTAGGACATTCTGATGCGCACATTATACCTCCTTTCACTCCATCCATTTTCTGGAAAGTTTGTGGAGCTGACGGAATTACCAAGAAAAAAAACCCTTCCATCCCAGTTCAGCAAAACAAAGGAACGGAAAAAACAAAGAAGATGTACTAAATATGTAGCTTCCATAATTCGATACAGCTCTGTATTATCACAAAAAAACTCACTCTTACTCTCTTCTTCTTTTAAAAGTAAAGAGGTTAGTAACTGCTCACTTTTGTGGAATATTTTTGCAAGTAATGCCCCTTTCATATAGCTAAACCCAAGCAAAGACAAATGCTCTTAAAAACAAAAAATTTAATTTGTAATTCTTTTCATTCTCATCTTTTTCGCCGTATCATCCCTCTTTGTTGATAGCTTGTCAAATGTACTTACTTGTTTTTTATAATGATGTACTATGGTCAAGTGAAGATTTAAATCGACTGGTTTATTTAGCTAGGGATGAGGTGGAGCATGAGAAACAAGGTGAAAAAAACAGATATGATATATAGCAAAAGTCTCATCCCATCGTATCATATCGCATCTCAAACAAGTACGCTGGCCAGAGCCAAGTAATAATTTTTTTGTGGCCATATCAATATTTAGGGGAATTTTGCCAAGTTTTTTTTATCCATTTGGGAGAGAATCTTTATAATGACGAAACATAATGAAATCAAACATCCCCACAGGATTAGCTAAAAGCTGCAAAATCTTCAACATTTAATTCATATCGTCAGTCTTCGGTAGTCTACCTATTTGAGCTCATGTACTCATGTTTTACAACAATATTTGATGAATTATACACGCTTATATAGCAGTTTGTTCCTTTTAACAATGTTTCATGCAAGAATCAAAATTAAGCTTTCTGATGAACGAGCCATACCAATGGCTATACCTGATAGTGGGATTTCCTATGTTGCCGTTGCCATTTAAAACATTTTCTATTACATGAATCCACAAGCCCATATTACAATAGAGCTTTTCGGCTTTGCACAATTCCAATGAATTTTGCATTAGTGCATACAACAATGAAGCCGTAAAACGAGCTCCTGTAATACACGAATTGAATGGGGAACGATGATCACACCACTTTTGCACACCCTCCATCCTGACCAATGGGAATGGCTTATGTGGCCAACTATATTTTGGGCTATTGTCTATGCACTCTCGGTCGGTCAATTATCCTCGTTTTTCCTTCAACTTAATAAAAACTGATGATGATGATTATTGATATGAGATATGGCATGTTATACTCCCGACAAAATACGATGAAAACTGGGCTTCAATATTGACTTCGTCTCATCGTTTGTTTCGTCATTTTTATCTGAAACCCGCCTTTACCCATTATTTTTGTACTTCACCTAAATTATCGAACATGCGAGAAAGAATTTTAGCCTTGCTCATTTTATCCATTTCGTCGTAAATGAAATGAAATGAAAATTATGTGGAATCTATTTTCCCCTGGCTCCGGTCAGCAATGTAGCGGATTTTATTTTTTTTAAATGTCAAACCATCATGCAGTCGATCAATTTATGTTACTGGATTGAATCGGATTGGGCCAGAGACATCGTACGATGACGGTCGTCAACATCAATATCATATATCATGACGAGTCAATGCGGTTTACATATTTTGAGGTGAAAAGTAAACAGGGCATTGGCATTAGTGTTGGCCTGGGCTCTCCCATAAAAATATTTGAGCTAATTCTGATTCCCAATCCTATTTCCCTGTCCCAAATCATTTTGCGAAAATTACGGTATCATTTGCAAGAATATGATGGGATCAGGCGATGTGTGATATCACCCTTGCCATATGTATAATAAAAAAGGTCGCGTCAAATTATATATGTTCTGGAAGTGAACTGGTTGATGAATCTGTGAGAGCTCTTTTGTTTACAACCTTTCCACTTTATGATAACGTGGATTATTTCGCCTCCGGTTCTTATTCAGAAACTTTTCTTCATACGTACTTAAATTCATACGCCCTTTATTCAGTAAAATTTAATT
>JAQIXQ010001678.1:0-13361 GCA_034700485.1 Pseudosinella alba | reverse complement strand
AAAAATTAAATTAGACTAAAGCTTATATTTTGAAAACTACTTTTGTGAACGATTTAACTTGTCTAAACATAATCATAGAATTACAGATAGGTCTGCAGATTGAACTGAATGTTTGACTGCAGATTGAAGATCGAATACCTACTATTAATTTAGAATCATAAACAATAACAATAATAACACCCATAAAAACAAAATGATTACGTATTCATGAAATTTAAAATCCAGCATTTGTCTGGGTCTAGTCTGGAACATTTGGTCATAAAACTGCCCTTGAAACAAAATATTTTATCCATGATGATGAGAATCATAATGACAATACTTAATGGTAAAATGTGCCATAGAGCCGCCATATGTCGATCAAATTTATTTTTAACATTAGTACATAATTGCGAATTAATTGTGCTAGTAAAATAATTACTGAATTAGGAGCAACATATATAAATAGCGCATTCCATCTTTGGGTAAGTTATCAATCCCTCATCCTTCCCAGTTTTAACCCGAAGAATCACTTTCAATTAATCGATTTTGCCTCTCAACTAACTATATTAATAAAACAAATATTTTGAGTTTGATTTTAGTTCCAATTTCCATTGATTTAAAAAAAGATTTTGAACAATAATTTAAAAATTACAATCAAGGGCATTAGTACAATGTACGCTTGCGTCTTTCTATATTTTTTCTTGATTTCGGCAGCAACCTGCTGCTGTACAGGAGGGGGTATTCAAGAGTGCTACAGCATCATTAGTCAAGGAAATGACTTACTTGATGGTTCAATTCCGAAATCTGCAAGATTCCAGAGTGTTGTCAACAGGCTCCTTCCCATCGCCAACCGTTCACGGGTGGAGGAATTCGTCCGTCATTTTTCTGAAGACTATCCCACCCGCTTTCACGATTCAGTTGGTGGAATGGAGGCCCAATCTTGGCTGCTTGGGGAAGTCAAATCGGTTCTTGGAGATTACCTGGGGATCAGCTCAGTCCGTGAGGTGGATCATGACTTGGGCCAGAAGTCAATAATTGCTGTAACCCACGGAGAGGATCCGGATCCTGCCGTATGGGATGAGAGGGTCATCATTGGAGCTCATTTGGACAGCAGTAACAACATGGCGGGATCAACGTCTGAGACCAGAGCACCTGGAGCGGATGATGACGCGTCCGGTTCTGCTGTAATAATGGAGGCATTGAGGATCCTGGTCGGGGGTGGAATTCGGCCCCGAAGGACAATCGAATTCCACTGGTATGCCGCTGAGGAAATTGGGCTGAAGGGGAGTTCCGATATCGCTCTGGCTTACGCAAATGCAAATGCACCGGTTGTCGCCATGCTCCAATTTGATGCGGTGGGTTATCAGGTGCCCAATGTCAATAACATTGCAATCCATGTAGATGAGTATAACAGTCCAGAAGTGGCCCAGTTCTCGAGAGTGCTTACCGACGAGTACCTGGAATTTGGATGGGAAAATCGCAAATGTGGTTACGCCTGCTCTGACCATTCCTCTTGGGCACAGAACGATTATCCGGCTGGACTCGTTGGAGAAGTTGAACGTCCCAATTTCCACCACACCGTTGAGGACACGATTGACAAGATCAGCTTCAATCAGGTCATGGAGTTTGTCAAGCTGGCGGTGGGATTCGTAGTGGAAATTGGGGAACCAATTGATGACGATGATAATTATACCACATCCCCATCAACTTATTCCACTCCACCAAATAAGGCATAATCTTTTGAAAATATTTCATTGTGTAGTAAACATTATTAGCTGTGCTGTTTGAATTAGACGAAATCAATTTGGTATCTATTTAATAAAACTGAATTAAGTTTAAACAAAATCAAAATGATATATTGTTATGTATTGCTGAATTGCAAATTACGCCATTCCATGGCATAATGTTAAATTTTTTATCAATACTTTATTAGGTAGAAACACTCAAGTCCTCATACAAATATTATTAATGATCATGAATAATGAGTGTTCGCTTGGGTAAATATTTACGCGACAATAATAAAGGGGTCCCCTAAAAAGAGAATTCACACAGATATAAATGTAGAAAAGTACACACAGGCGAAATTTGCACTTATCTGGGTGAAAACAACACACAAGTAAATTGAAAATTACACACATCTTTTATAATCTGTACATTAGCCAACTTTACTTTAAAATCGTCATTTTTATCATTACAATTATTCCCAAATCCCAAATCCAACACGTTCATGATAAGTACCATCTTCCTTAATTATTCTGTTGGTGGCCGCAAAGCTGCTGTCTTCCTCTAAGGAAAATCGCCTTACCAACCAGAATTACTTGTATTCCAGATTGGAATAATGCAAACATTATTGCACTGCTTTTGGTGACAAGAGAAAGAATGATTCATATCTTTGTTCCATTCCATTATTCCATTGCTATAGCTTAGCAGACATCGAGTGGACAAATCATGTCTGCAAGTATACGAGGCTTCAGATTATCGAAAATTTACGAAGATCAGCGAGGGGAATAACCTCTCATTGAATTGGTCTGGATTTACATACCCATCTTAAATAATGGTGTTATTTTCCATATTAATGTGGGTAACATTCACCACCCACAGTGGGTATCATTCACACCCCCAGTGTGAAATTTCATAGTGTGCACTTTTCTACATATTATCTGTGTGCAGCATCTATTATATGTGTGGCCAGTTAAATGCATGCCAATATTTACCTACTTGGATGATATTGGTCACGCTAGGATTCAGTATGATTCAGGTTTAACAATAGTTTTGTTTGATGGGTCTTCCCTTCCCTTCCTCCCTTCCTTTCAAAAAGCATCAGTCATAAACAAATAGTTAAATCAGTTAAATCAGTTAAATTCAGGGAGCACAGAAATGAGTGTTAATCAAGCGTTGGGAAACTACCAGTACTATTAGCTCTAACAAGCACATTTTTTTGTTGTGTAAGGGGCAACTTGAGAAGTAAAATAATGATTCAAGTTATTGGAGCACTTGCACTTGTAGCCTTGACAGGAACCCTTGTCATTGCTCTGGAGCCTGTTGAAAAATTCGCGGAAGGATCCTGTTCCAAAGTTCCACTTCCTTCCGTTAAGGTGGACGGAAAATGGGTACACCAAATCAAATTTAATTCCCAGAATTAAATATGTACTAATATATATTATGTACTAATTAAAACTAAATATCTTTGCAAATTTGTAGGTCAACTCGTTGGAGTATATTGCAGGGGGGAGCAAATATAGTTTATACTATTATTCCTCCCACGCGCCAAACTACCCCTCCATGAATGAAGACGAATTTTACCATGACGCATGTCTCATTCGCAACACAAGTGCCTTGTCGCCACACAACTCAATCGCTGGGATTTTCGGATTTGGACAACTACTAGCTTCCTTTGATATCGTCTCTCCAAATGGAACATAAATTGAGGCTGTTCGCAGAGGTCGACATCCAACCTGGGCAGGGGAGGAGAGAATTAGATTAAGTGTGACACTCACAGATAACAAGAGCTTTGCTGTTCTTGCCTTCTGCCGGACCAGGTTGGATGAGCGCGGCTGGGTTGTGGTGACAAATACTCCCAAGCTTGATAAGAGTACCCGGGGGAAGATTGAGGAACATGTGGGGTCCCTTGGATTCAAGAAGGAGAACTTTGTCTTCCTCAGTTATGAGAGCTGTCACAGAAAGAACCCTTTGGTGGATTACCTAAATCTGCATGAAAGAAGGACACGTGCACGGGAGGAAACAATTTCACTCAAGTTCGGAATATAAATTTTGAGTGGGGCGGAGGGACAATAATGCTTACATTAAGAAATAAAAACCTTTTTGTCATCACAAACTATTTATTTATTTATTTAAGTTAATGTAATTTTGAAATTGCCGGATCATGGATCATGTAAAACGGCTTTAAATTCAATAAATTGTAATACATAAATCAAGTGATATCTTGAAGCCAAGGCGATACTGATAGGTAATTTAATTATGTAGTTCATTCATGGATAATGAATATACTTATCGATTGTGATTGAGAGGAAATAGCATTGCTTAAGTATTAGGCGGACTGGATATCGTGCTTAACTCTAATTATAAGCGCATATCAAATATTAATATGAGATATGGCGTGGCTGGAGTCCTTGCAAATCCAACAATGATTATTTAATTGTTAGGCGTAACCTTTTTATCCCATCTGTACCATTCGTAATTATTATTATGTATCCACCCTCATCATCCCATCAAGTATTATTAGATACTATGACAAATAAACGTATTTTAACCATTCGAAGCTTAGGACTTACAATTAATATTTGCACTGAAAATGTGGAGCTAGCTCCTTAATAAAAGTTAATATTTTAATGGGGCAATCAGAGACATGTTTGGATTAGTCGGAGTGTTCCTAATTGTGGCACTTGGAGGAATTAGCACTGCTATGGATAATTTCGAATAATTTTGGGAAATAATTTAGCAAAATCAAGCAGGAATTTTACAAATATGCAACTTATTTTTAGATAAACTCACTGGAGTAAATTGCAGGTGGAAGCAAATCTAATTTCGTCCTATATGACTCCCTTCCCTCCAATACCAATTCAATATCCGAAGACGAGTTTTACTACGACTCATGTCATTATCGTAACACCAGCGGCTTGTCAGCAACTAACTCAGTCAGCGGAATCTTTGGCTATGGACGCCTTCTAGCTTCATTCGATACACCGATACCAACCGGACCTGGGATATATCCGGAGGCCAGTCCAAGGAATCAACCTCAAAACAGTGATGAAAGAGGCATCGATAAAGTGGTGCTAATCGTCACGCTCACCGATCACAAAACATTTGCCGTCATCCCATTTTGTATGACTGGGACAGATAAGACTGGCTGGGTTTTGATGACCAATACCCCCAAGCTTGACCCGAGTGTTCGGAGGTGAGTCGAGGATCATGCGACATTCATTGGATTCAAAAGGGAGAACTTTGTCTTTCTCAGATTTGACAGTTGCCATTGGAGGGGTACACCTACCCAGCTCCAATGGGATAGGAAGTAACCGCAACTGGTGAGGAAAAGCGCAATTATTGCAATTTTGTAAAGTTGATTTCATTTAGCCTAATTTATTGAATGAAATAAAGACATTGGCATCAAGAAGCCTCATAGTAAAATATTCTACTGTTGTTGCATGTTTCATTCAACGGATCGGATCATCTTCTTTCCTAAATAGCTTGAGTTGATTGTTCCTACATGAATACATAGCATGCCCTCCAATTGAAATGACCTCCAATCACTCTCAAGTGTAACTGTATTTTTTCAAATTGATTCGTTTTATTTTTTGGAAAGATATCACAGACAAGATTTTCGCCAAAAGAAGAGATCAAAGAGAATTTGGATTAGAAGGAAAAGTAGAAAAAGCGAAGTAATCGAAATGAAAAGAATTTAAAGAAGTATGGAATTTAAGGCCTGGGATTTTCACAGGGCTCGGGGTCACTACCATCATCTGGGGGGTTGATGAGGTCAATGAGTTCTTGGAGGGTGAATTCCTACAAATAAACATTTTGTTTAGAAAATAAAGCTATGTAATATTGCAATCTGCTTTTATGAGAAATTGTAGAATGTGAACTGATTTACCTTGAGGATGTCATTAGCAGCAGCACGGAGCTTCTCCTGGATGGCATTCTTGTTGTCAGCAAGGTCACGGTCGAAGTTAGCCTTGACGGTTCTGGCATGTTCAGCCCAGTCAACGGCACCACCTCCAATGATGAATTGAGCTCCCAGATCAAGGTTCAAAGAAGAGAAGGAAACATCGGCGAGGACCAATCGGGAAAGTTGAACTCTGCCTTGAAGGTTAAGGAAGATGGATGCACTTCCCTGAAGATGGACATCGGTGGCACGCAGCTTGGCGAACCCAGATCCAGTGAAGTTGCCACTGGGGAGGGTTACCTGTCTCAAGGGACGGGCATCGACATATCCGGTTGCGCTGTAGGTTGCATTGCCATCGATCAATGGAATCTTAACTTCAAAGTTAGCGGTGAGGAGGAGGGCGTTGATGTCAACATTATACCACAGCGAAGATAACCCTTCTGCTATCAGAGTACTGTAATATAATAAAAATTATTTTCTATGACGAAAAAGCGAAAGCGGAGCAGCAATTACAGGACCTATTAATTCATCATAACTTGAGCTTACACCACTTCACTTCCAAGGTCCAATTTGACAACAGGGTTCACGGTGATGTTGATGTTGGCCTGCTCGACGCGGAGTGGATCGTCAATGGCTAGATTGAAAATGAAAAAAAAATAGAATTAAAATTTCCAGATTTCGAGGAAGTGGATTATGCGCCCGTTGCTCAAAAAAAAATATTCTAGAAACTTACGGCAGTCGGGTCCCTCGGCGTGAACCTCTTGTTGCACTGCGCTTCTGGCGAAGGCGCCTGCAACGACGAGGAGGGTGATGAAAAGAACCTTCATGGTTTGGGTTGGATTTGTCAGTGACTTCGAACAAGTTGACCAGAGCAAACTGTGCCAAACTGAGGAAGACGAGGTGCTTAAATATGATTTCAGAAAAGGATCACCCAGCCTTAAAAATCCAAAGGAACTTATGACATAATGTAATTAATTTTTACTGATTTTACTGATTGGGAAAAATACATTTGACATGACACGAGGTGACATTTTCAATGGCAGACTATGCGAAGCAATATCCAAAACTCCTCATCAAGTACGTGTCATGTTGGGGAGAATGACAACTCTAGATCCAAGCAAATGCTTTTATCAATATAATTGATGTGACAAAAGCTGATTCATTAAACCCAGGTCTGAAAGATTATTTAATATTGACACCTGTACAAATCATACGATTTTTAATCACCCAGTTTATGCAGGAACATGTCAATATGACAGATACAGATCGGCACGCTTGATCGGATTGGTAGATCAGGATAAGTTACAAAGTTCATTTTAAAAATAAACCGAACCTCATTAGATATCACCCACGATCTGGCAAAGGTTCTGAAACATATCTTTCCCATGTTAAACACTTAGAATATTCAATGGTTATCCAGTCATATTTGAAAGTTTGAAATGCATGAGTTTTATGATTCTTCCGGATCATACATCCTCCCCATTTCCTGAATACTAATTGACTAAATTGACGGAAGAATTCATATCGGGCTGCATTTGCGATTCCCAAACTTGCTTATGGTTAGTACATGCATGAAATGGCATTAAATTACAATTGTACGAGTATTTGCACAATCTTGGCTAATCAGTAGTACCCAATCAACAACATAAAACCCAGACTTGCTGATTTGCTAGAAACGAATATAATATCGACTTTGTCTCAACCGCATTCGCGTTTCATAAAAATCATTCACAATAGCAGTACATTTTGAATGAGCTGGGTGGGATCGAAGAGAATTGATGAGCCCATCGGTGCTACAGATATCACTTATTAAATAGCATGGGTTATTTTGAGGACTAGATAACTGGAAGCTTTAGGAGCAGAAGTTCGTCGTCGTCATCCTCCTCTCTTGTTAACTTGTTACAACAAGTTTGCTTTTCTTCACAGTGATGACGGTGACAATGCCCACCGGGTGACTGGTCATTCGTCAAGGTCGAATTTTTTCTGCTGTATTTGAGTTGGCTTGCATGTTAAAGTTGTTCATATGGAAGAGTTATTCAGCTACCAATCAATATGGATGATGACAGTTTGTTATATGTAGTATAGCATGATATGCATAATTAGGTAGACGATCGCACCGGCAATTAACAGCTCTCCACGTTATGCAAGATTGATTCTAATTTGCACTCTTCCACTTCAAACGAGTGATGTTATAAAGATGACCATAACAAGATAACAGGCGGCATATGGCAAATACGTGTATAACATATAAAAATGTGACACTAATTATGAGATCCCGATCCCAGTCTCCTGTGTCACCTTCCATATAGCCATATCATTTATGTACAGGTAATTGCATGCAATCTATCCATATACATAATCATTTAATGTCAATATCAATTATGGCATAACATCATGGAATATTTAAAATGAAAACGTATCTAGTCTATAACAGCGTAATAGGATTGGTGACAGTGACAGTGTCTCCTTCTTTCGTCATTTGGATTGGACTTTGCATTGATTGAATAATAGATAAATTTGCATAACAAGTGACAAGTGTTTGGGACGAAGGTGAAGGTTAGAAAGCCGGATTGTGGCATTTGAAGGGCCATAATAATTGCCAATATAAAGGAAAATTACCCGTGGATGGAATCAATCATCTTTAAGATTTCGTTCATATAAGAAGATAATTTCCCGGAGGAGCTATATTATATCCAGTTATACAAAAGTGAAATTTGACTTGAGTAAACTTTCATGTCATATTTGATTCAATTCAACTCATTATGATAACTCGTGGAATATTTTTGGTTTTGTTCATTCTACTTCTCCACCAAGTGAAGAATTTTGCTTCTGCAGAATTGCATTTTAATAATGGAGCCCCTCACGTGACGCTCTCTAACAATGCGAAGCTTTCAGGAAGGCTGGATTATTCCAGGGAGGGTCGACCATTCAGTTCCTTTATTGGGGTTCCCTTTGGGAAAATCCCGGGGCGATTTGAGGCAGCAGTCCCAGCTCCCCCTTGGGATGGGACTCTGGATGCAGTGAAACCAGGCGATTTGTGTGTCCAGGGCGTCCCCGGTCAGGCGATGACCATCGGGAATGAGGACTCCTGTCTCAACTTGAATGTCTATGTCCCCATGAATAACACGGGGAAAAAGGGAGGCTTCCCAGTCATGGTTTGGGTGCATGGCGGAGGCTACTCTCTTGGGGTGGGGATTGCATACGGGCCTAAGTATTTCCTAGATGAAGATGTGATCCTGGTTACGTTTAATTATCGATTGGGAGTGTTTGGCTTCCTAAGTACTGCGGATGACGTAATCTCGGGTAATTATGGGATGAAAGATCAAGTTTTAGCTTTGAAATGGGTTAAAGAGCACATCAGAAACTTTGGAGGAAATCCGGAGAGGGTCACCGTTTTCGGGGAGAGTGCCGGAGGGGGCTCAGTCAGTCATTTGTTTCTCTCTCCAACAACTGAAGGGTTATTCCAGCAAGCCATAGCGCAGAGTGGAAGCGCACTGGCTCCCTGGGCATTCAATCCGAACCCAAAGGCAACCGCTGTGATGTTGGCCACCCACCTGAAATGCCTGACGACTGCGGTGGATCCGTCAGAAATATCTTCGGAGGAGATTAAGACATGTCTGATAAAGCTCACTACAGAAGAACTTAACGAAGGAGCTTATACATTTCTCAAGGTACTGACAGCCTTAACTTGTGTTTCAGTGTAATGAGATAATATTATGCAATTCGATTTATTCATATTATTTGATTTAGAGATGGCCCCCAGTAGCCTTCTCACTGGACTTTGTCCCCGTGAAAGAACCAAAAACCGTTCCCTCCCCGTTCTTGACTGAGTCTCCCTGGAGTATCCTCGTTGACAATGCCTTACCCCTTAAAAAAATCCCATTCATCACTGGGACCACGAAAGACGAAGGAACTTCCCTTTATTCAGGCCACATCCTCCAAGACCAAAACCTACTTGATGAGCTTGACTCACACTGGGATGATTTGATCATTCCCAGCACTTACCTTGACAGGCTAGTCAGACAGGATGAGCACACAATTGTGGCCAAGAAAATCCGCCAGTTTTACTTTGGGGACAAGACAATTTCCCTGGAGACGAGGACGAATCTAACCAACTTTTATTCAGACGTTTGGTTTGTGTATTCCGTGTGGAAGGCAGCGGTTCAAAGAGCTTCGAAAGGGGAGGGCCATCCGACCTACTTGTATCAATATGCCTATCCTGGACCCGTTTGCGCAATGGAGCTCTTCGGAATGAAGATGGCTGAGGAAGAAACAAAATGTTCGTAAATGGGATTCTTAAATTAGTATAAAGTTTTACTTTCTTCATAATTCATAGCACAACATAAAGGGACTGAATTCTCTATTTGGTTTTAATTCCAATTTCCAGTGGCCACCCATGGCGACGACTTTACGATTCAGTTCAACCTGGACGAATTTATTCCCGGAATCAACATTGAAAAGGATTCTGACCATGAGCGCTTCTCCAAGAAGTTTGTCAAGCAATGGGTTGATTTTGCAACTCATGGGTAATCGATATAATATATACATATTTATATGATTTTGGTTGGGAGCATAATTTTCTTTTTTTTAGCTCAACTAAGTTAACGCAATATTTATTTATCTATTTAAGTAAACCCATGCGCCAGTCAACGGAAGGGAAATGGAAGCCCATTCCTAAAGCGGAAGCTGAAGGGAAAGATCCCCTCCGTTGGTATAAGATAGATGCTCAACTTGGATATTTTGAGGAGGGTCCATTGGGGGAGCGTGTCCGCTTCTGGGATAAGCTTGTCAAGGATCACATGATCCCTACCCTGAGGGGTGAGCCCTTAATTTTGAAAGGGAACCTAAAGTCGGAATTGTGAAGGAATGAAAATAAATATAAAACGAGATTTAAAAAATCGAGTGTAAATTCGAATTCGGGTTGGGTTTGGGTATAATAAAGCCATATATCATATACTTCTTATGGATTTATACAGTGGAGCTGGATTTAGTCTTGAGTGTTTCTTTGCATAAATGAAAATTTCATTGGCATCCTTGTGTAGGGTGGTAAGCTGTTTCATGGTCACCGAATGAGATTGAGCAAGTAAATGACAATTTAAAACAATGCATAAATTATATAATTTATGCTGATAAACATGCATCAAATATCAGAAATAAAACCAATATTATTCTAATGTATTGTTGTCGGGGTTGGAACTAGAATAAGAAATGACAGTGTTGTAATGTATTGTCAAATGACGCTCAATTCCCTTTCGCTAATATTCAACATTTGTAAGCCAATTACGGTATATTATCCTTATCAGACTATTTTTTATGTTTCTGGACCTTTGCTGCTTGTTGCATCAGTTGCATGTTATGTCCCATTCAATTGTCATTCAGACCTGATTGCGAATATTGAATTGAGTTGAGTTGAATGGTGAGAATAATTTTGATTGACCAATACACATTGCAAAACAAAAACTCACTAACTGACTACCTGACTGAAATTTAAAGCAAAAGTTCATCATCAATCCTCATATCATCATCTCCACTTTTGGTATAGGTATTAGTATAACTTAACTTAAAAGTTGTTTTTCCGTCCAGTGGAATGTCCATGATGGTCATTCATTGTCAAGGCTGAATTTTTTTTGGGGTTGTTGTTGCGTGAATGTACGAGAGTATGACTTGTTCAAGTTTCATGCTGTGATTGGTGATGCTATGGTAGTAAAATAACCCAATTTACCATTCCAGACAAACAGCTCTTCATGGTTTAAATAGCTTATTGTAATTTGTATTTGAGAAGGAGTGATTTGTTACCATCATACACTGACTTATTAGCTTGCATGGCACATAACTATAAGGATAAATACTCGTAGACTGATGCAAGATTAAATCATCTTTCAGGTCACCTTCAAATATGAAGACATTCTCCAGCATTATTCTACTATGCAGTCGTGCAAGTGATTTTGAGTGGCTCGGACCAGACTGCATATCTTGGGTCGACCTTCATGGAATTTAAAGCTATTGGATTTATTGAAATTGGCAAGCCAAATCTATCAAAATGATAACCCGAGGAATGGTTTCGGCGTTGACCCTGATCCTTCTATACCTAGTCAAGGACTTTGCTTCTGCGGAAATACAATTTAAGAAAGGAGCCCCTCACGTGACGCTCTCCAACAATGCGGATGTTTCGGGAAGCCTGGATTATTCCAGAGAGGGTCGACCATTCAGTTCCTTTATTGGGGTTCCCTTTGGGAAAATCCCGGGGAGGTTTGAGGCGGCAGTCCCAGCTCCCCCTTGGGATGGGACATTGGAGGCTGTAAAACAAGGAGAAATGTGTGTCCAGGGCTGGCCCGGCAAGGTCATGACCTTGGGGAGTGAGGAATCTTGTCTCAATTTGAATGTCTATGTCCCTATGAATAATACTGGGGAGGAGGGAGGCTTCCCAGTGATGGTGTGGGTGCATGGCGGGGCCTTTTCCGGTGGGATGGGGATTGCCTACGGACCAAATTATTTTCTGGATGAGGATGTAATCGTAGTCACGTGTAATTATCGTTTGGGAGTGTTTGGATTTTTGAGCTCTGGGGACGATGTGATTTCTGGTAATTATGGGATGAAAGATCAAGTTCTTGCTTTGAAATGGGTTAAAGAGCACATCCGAAATTTTGGAGGGAATCCAGAGAGGGTTACTGTATTCGGGGAAAGTGCTGGAGGCGGTTCCGTCAGTCTTTTGCTGTTGTCTCCATCAACGGAAGGATTGTTCCAGCAAGCCATAGCGCAGAGTGGAAGCGCACTGGCTCCCTGGGCATTTAATCCTAATCCGAGGGAAACTGCTGTGAAGTTGGCCACCCACCTGAAATGCCCAACGGCGGCGGGCGATGCTGCGGAAATAACTTCGGAGGAGATCAAGACATGTCTGACGACAATCAGTGCTGAAGACCTTAATAATGGAGTGTCTACTTTTACAAAAGTAAGTAAGATAAGCATGTAGATCTATCAGTTTACCATTTCCTTATCGACAATAAAAATGATATATTTTCCGTAGAGATGGCCCCCAGTCGCCTTATCGATTGAGTTCGTCCCAGTGAAAGAGCCGAAATCATCCCCCTCACCATTCTTGACGGAGTCCCCTTGGAGCATCCTCGTTGACAAGGCCTTGCCCTTCAAGAAAATCCCGTTGATTATTGGAACAACTGAAGATGAAGGGATCGCCCTCTATTCTGGCTACATCCTCCAAGACCAGAAGCTAATCGATGAACTCGACTCAAACTGGGACGACTTAATCATTACGACCACACTACTTGAGAAATTTGTCAAGCCTGATGAGTACAGAATCGTGGCGAAGAAAATCCGAGACTTTTATTTTGGGGACAAGGCCGTGTCCCTGGAAACTAGAACGAATCTGACCAACATGTATTCTGACATTTGGTTCGTCTATTCCGTGTGGAAGGCAGCGGTACAAACGGCGATGCAAGGAGAGGAACATCCAACCTACTTATATCAGTATGCTTATCATGGACCAGTCTGTGCAATGAAACTTTTCGGATTCCCCATGGCTGAGGAAGAAACAAAACGTGAGGAAAATATCACTTGTCTAAATTAATTCTAATCTTTACCTTTTCATATCAAACCACGTTCCTAATTTGTCTACTTAAGTGGTCGGCCACGGTGACGATTTCACACTTCAATTCGACCTGGACAAGATTATGCCCGGAATCCCGAAATTTATCGAGAAGGATTCCGATCATGAACAGTTCTCCAAGAGGTTTATCAAACAATGGGT
>JAQIXQ010001677.1:0-13372 GCA_034700485.1 Pseudosinella alba | reverse complement strand
TTTGGAAGAAGAATCACCATTTGATAGCGTCCTCCTTTATAAGGCACTGATAAGGCTTCAGCATCCATTTCTGGGAGGTCAGCATATGGAAATTCATTTACAATGGTCATCATGTCGACCGTGACGGTTTGGGAATTGCTTAGGTGGAATAGTTCCTTGCGGGTGAGGTCAGGGTCAAATTTGTGTTCCCAAAGTCCCTTGAAATATATCCCGTTGACGAGGACGAGGCGAGTCAAACTGTTAAAGGAATCTGTAAATAACTAAAAGCAGTTGAAATTAATTTATACAAGGAGCACGCACTTTTGAAATAGTTAAGGAGGATCTTATCTCATCTTACTTGAACTAACAATGTTCCTAATTTTGTCATTAGTATTCTTCTCCACCCATTTGTTTATTGTCACAGCAGCTTCGGCACAAGTTTTCTTTGTGGAAAAGTCCAGATATTCAATGTCGGCTAGAAAGTCTTCCTGGAGGCGTTTTACATATTCCAGATTTATTCGGAAGCCACCCTGACAATAGATCCGGTTTGCCACATGCAGACTAAAATTTCCCCTAGCGCAATGTCTCTGCATAAAAATCGAATCATTTTTATTAGTATATTTTAAACTAATGTTCAATAGTAAATATATTTTAGGTGATCTGCAAACCAACCTGATATCCGTTAATGATTGTTTTATGACTTATGTTCCCAACATTATCGCAAATTTTAAGGGCACCGAGTATTTCCGCTCCGGCAAGTCCTCTGGCTCCACAACCAACCATGCCCAATACAGTGTGCAGGCTAAAGGGTGAAAATAACAGATTTTCTTTGGAAGTATCCGCAAGTAATGCCTGTGTAGTAAATAGAAGCGACAAATAGAATGACTTAATTATGTTTACGTAAATAACTTTCTCTTGAGTTGCATTGTAAACTTAATTTTGTAGGATATTTAATACAGTAGATTGGTTGAGAGAATGACCTGGTAAACTTCCATCATAAAATTATTATTGGCAGCACTTAAAGCTGAAGTGTCTGCCATAGTTGACTTAAAATACATTTAAAACGCAGGCCTAATTTGAAACATTATTTATGGGCTTTGGAAAATAATGACTATTTTTAATTTGCTATTGATAAAATTTGTATAACTGGAAACAATTGATTATGTAGTCGCCTATAAATCAGCTATAAAAATCAATAAAAACTTACAATCTAGCAGAATTGCCAAACTGATGTCATTTCATTTCCGGTAACAACCTGTTCTTTTCTCTCTTGTTTATAAAAATACAAACCAACATGAAGGAAATGCAATGTGTTGATGATTCTGTTTGCCATAATAATATGAGCATCCAAAGCATATCCTCCGTCCAGTGTTCTTATGTTTATGTAGAAATGGGTTGCAAAATTAAAAAAAAAAGTTTCCCAGCAAGAGAAAGAAAACAGAAGGGGTATTTTGTTGCTGGGATTATATGTTCTCCTAGTGAGCTTGTTCAATATAATTTCAGCTTACGATTAGCTCTCAATAGCAGATATTTGCTGGACCAGGAATATTTATTCATTGTCAGTTAAATACTATAGTTTATTAATAAACCGACAGATACTAATTGGACAATTCTTAATTTTGGGTGGGAACAAGATTAAGTTAAGCCACAATTATCTTAGTCTTACTTCTACAGATATACCAATTACTTGTAATCTACGGTTAAGCCCAAACTATTTTTACTCTCTTCGTAAGTTAATTTTTGGTTTAGGACTTCATATTTACAAGTGCAACCATGGGAAGTACTATTGCGGAAGCGGATGGAAGGAGTGGTGTGACATGGGAGACTTCGAACTATTGCTTTCTCTGTCTAATTAGACCAGAACCGGAAGGAGTAACCTCAAAGCTATCAAACTATTCCCTTAAATATTTATCCCGACATTTGAAACTAGATCTGCGGAAAGTAGCCAGTGCCAATAAAAAGGTGAATCCTTTACATCAAAAGAGGACAAGGAATGAAAGTTGTAACTTGGAGGTGACCCTGTGTGAAGATTGCTCATTGATCAATCAGGACTTTTTGGAACTGTACAGACAACTCCAGCAACTGGAGTTGGCGATGATGTACTGCTTACAACGTCTTCAATCAAAATTGGTGAATGCGAGGAAGCCAACCGCAAGGGGAGAGTTAAGTAAATGCAATGCACCCCTTTCAATCGAGAAGATTTGGGAGGAAGAACTGGACACTATAATGCCAATGCGGAGGGAAGTCATGCAATGTTGTAAGTTGGGCATCAAATTAAAAACTAAATTACGTCAAAATTTCGAATATTAATATATCGATCACGAATGATAAAAAAATTGCTTTCTTTGACTTATTATTTAGGTTCCAGCAAGCTAACCGATGTTTTAACCAATGCTAAGGAATTAATTGCTGAAGCAGTAAACATGGAAAAGTGGAAGGTGACACCAAACACCCGTGTTGGGAACCGTTCGAATAATAAGTTTACTTTTCAGAAGAAACCAACAAGGTCCGAAATTTCAGAAGATCCGTTAGCTCCGGATACGGAATCTGAATTAGGCGAAGTTGTCAAGTTGGAAGCTGAGGATGATGATGACGAGGATTTAAATTGTCCTTCCGAAATCGAAGATATTGAAAGCCAAGCCCCAATCAATGAAGAGTATGAAAGTGAAGACGAATCAGAATCAAGGCAGTCGTTAATCGACTCTGACCCTGGCAGAGACAGAAATAACTTGATGAAGATGGAACCGCAGTGTGATGACAAACTTCCCCCCGTGGTAATTATCCCGGAAGATGCTCCATTACCCAAAAGTACTATCAATCCCGCGTCCGGGAAACATCGTTGCAGTTTATGTCCCAAAGAATTCGACACCACCAGTCGATTCCAAACCCACTTCAAAGGCATCCATGCCCAACTAAAATATTCTTGTTCGCTGTGTGGAATGTCCTTCTCCCAAAAGGGTTCCTTCGACCGCCACCATCAGAATCTGCACATGGGTCTGAGATTTAGTTGCCCAACTTGTGATCAAACTTTTACCGAGAAGTGCTCCATTAACAAACACCAACGGAAAACAGGTTGTGGTGGAGGGAATCGAGCTGGAGCTGGACTTGGACTTTCAAAGGCTCAAAAGGGCCCACCACTTTGCCATATCTGTGGGAAAAGTTTCACCAGGAAGGATCATTTAGACAATCATTTGATAGGCTTTCACTCAAAAGTGAGAATAATTTAAGCGATTTATGTGGGAAATCGTTCAAGCTAAAAGGGAGCTTGTATAAGCACCGGAGGAGGTTCCATCCTGGGATGAATGGCGAATCCGGAACATCTTCTGTCCAGAATGAAGTATCGTTAGCAGGTCAACAAGAGGATGGCAAATAGGAAAAATATTAGACTGCAGCAGAGAATATAAAGGAAATGAAATATAATAAATACGTTTGGAGTTAATTTGATGCATGCCTTTAATTTTGTACAATTTGTCTTTTATTCAATTTTTCTACAAATAAATTATGATTGTTTTAGAATTTGCTAGTTTGTTTCTTTAGAATTAACTTGGTCACTAAATATTTGACATTACCCATGCTTACTACTTGTAATAACTAATAATTCTGGAAGATTAAATTATGAAATGAATAATTATTTAAATGTGTGGATTTTTCATTATTTTTTGGAGTTCTGACGCCTCTTCCCGCAGTTTTTAACCCTCACATGCATCTTCATCTTTGCCTCCGACGGAAACTCCTTGGAGCATCCTGAGCAAGGGAACATTTTCCCAAAATGATAGGCCCGCTTGTGCGCCTGCAAATTACACTTCTGGGTGAAGAGCTTGTCGCAGATGTCGCAGCGAAATCTCGAACCTCTATGGACATTTTCCTTGTGCCGGAGTAGATTCAAATGCCCTGTAAACTTCTTCCCACATTGATTGCAGTCAAATTGGAGGTCGGGGGAGTGCACATTCTTGAGGTGTTCCTGGTAGTTCATCTCATAAATGAATTCTCTTGGGCATTCGGTGCACCTAATTTTCGCAATGTCGGAGCTGGCGCTACTCTTTTTGTTCTCGACTTTGTCATTTTCTTCGTCTTTAATTGCTGTAGGCTCGTGGGGCTGGTCATCCTCGTCATCAGGTTTATTCACTGGTGGTGAATGGGCACTCAGTCGATGCTCCAGCAACTTTTCCTTCTGGGAAAACAATTTTTCGCAACAGTCGCATTTGAAGCGGATACCGCTATGGGATTCCCGATGGTGACGGGTGTAATCACTTCGGTGGTAGTATTCCTTTCCACACAAATTACAGAGGTAGGTCGTATTGAGGTGAGAACTCATGTAGTGATTCAAAAATACAGACTTCCTCGGAAATACTTTGGAGCAGATCCCGCATTTCGTATGGCCGGTTTCCTTGTCAATGCTCATCTTCATGTTCTTGGGTGAGGTTGATAGTGGCTCTGGGATGGTAAGGAGGGGCAATTTCGGGATAACCTCTTCCCCAACCACCTCACCCTGCTCGTTGAATTTTAAGGTTGTTTCCAGTTGGGTGCACTTGTGTGAGGGTGGATCACTCACTTTCTCTTGACAGACGTCACATTCCACCTCGGTGAAGAAGGGCTCATCTTCGTTTTCATCAAATGGCCCATCAATACCTGGAGGAGCCACGTCAATCTTTTCAGGTTCATTTGGGACAATATCCTGTTTCTTTTCTATTGGTTTTTCTGTTGAAAGGTTGACCTTGCCTTTCCCTCTGTTTGGACAGGCTGACCTCATGTGATGATTCCTATTTGAAACCTGGGAAAATATCTTCGAACAAAAATCACACTGAGCCTTTTGCTGGAGATGAATAGTTTGTCGGTGAGTGCGGAGACCCTGCTTGGATTTGAATGCTGCATGGCATACTTCACATTCCACTGTTGCCTTGTGAACTGAAGCCAAATGCCTTTTCATCATTTTCTTGGAGTGGAACTTTTTGTTGCAGAATCTGCATAATTTCGGATAAACCTCATTTATTTGATTGATTGGCTTAGGCTCAGGTGATCTATCAGGTTCAACAGAGGTCTCATCGACAGTTCCCATTGAAGTTTGTTGTTGGTCATCATCACCATGTGCATTGAGTGGGGGGGAAGTGACATCTCCTTCCTCCATTATATTTTCTTTATTTAACTTTCCTTTATCTTCAGTTATCGTGTCAATGCTACTTTGGGGTATATCGGATTTTTCCAGATGTTGAGAGCACATTCGTTGATGACGATCCCTTTGAAATTTGAGAGCGAAGGATTTATGGCAACAGTCACATTCAAATTCAAACGCATAAAGATCTCCCTTTGATCCTCCGTCACCTTTTGGCTTCCGTTTTGGAAATCGGATATTGGAGCTCATGTCCCGTTCCAGTTCTTGAGTTGGGGCGTCCTTGCGACCTCCTTTTAAATTTTTGGAATTTTTCGGTCTACCCCGGCCGCGTTTAGCGGGAGGTAAATCAGTACTACCTACATCAGAATTTATGGGTATGGGATCGCCTCCATCTCTACTAGTAGCTTGTGCAAATCTCATTGGACAACGTCGTTGCATGTGCTTATTCCTAACTATGGACATGCTAAATGTCTTGGGACAGTACTCGCATTTAAATTGTTTATCCATGTGAGTGTCCATTCGGTGATTTTGTAGATCGATTGCTTGGGCAAAATCCTTGTAACATAAATTGCACTTTAGCCTGGCGCCTGGATCCCCAACTTGAGTTTCTTCGTGGATCACCATAATGTCGTCGTCATCATTATTTGCAATTGAAGAATCAAATGGCTGAGCAACATTGTCTACTTTAGTTTCTATTGATGTTGTAGGAACCGACGTGGAGGGAATTACCAGCATCTGCGTTTCCCCAGGTTGACCCTCCACGACAAACTGCGTGGCTGACATGGGCTCTTCCGCTAATATTTGCGTCTGTTTCGGCATGAGCAGCGGATGTCCTGTTTCAATTACGACGGAGCCTGAAATAAACAATGTAGTTTTGAATTGCAAATTACTCAACTATTATAAAAATTCAAATTGCGTTTATAATTTAATTATTTACATCGTTCCAATGTCTTCCTCCTTAATTGCTCCATAAATGAGTTCTTCAATGCAGCCTGCTTCCTCAGCAGTACCTCCCTCTCGGATCTTTCCGTTGCCTTCCCCTCACTTTTCTCCGCGGCAACCATCGTCCCATGAATCAATTTCAGGCTATGTTGCAACTTCATCCGGATCCCCTCCAGCTCTACAAAATCTTTGGAAAATCGGTCCAGGAGAGGGAAACATCCCTCACAAAGAACCCCCTTCAGTTCCGACCTCTCCAGGACTGGTAAGGAACCGGAGTGTAGTGGCATGGCCTCATTGCTCACCTCCCACAAATTGATTTTCAAATATTCGCAAATGTTGCGGAAGGAGCAAATTTTCGGATCACTTTTCCGCCCATTTTCACCAGTTTCAAATGAAGTGGAGGAGTTTAGGGAAGATGGTGATTTTAAACAGAGAAAGCAGTGGCCATTTGTATCCATAAGGAATTGTATTCTTCCCATGATTGTAAATTATTTAAAAGGTTGACCCAATATAAATATCGTATTTTTTATGTAATATAAATTAGTTGAGAAGAATATTTTTAACTGGAAAGGTATATCAGAGAATTGGTCATTCGTCGTTATAATTTAAAATATTTATATTTCTGTAGCAGTTATTTTTAAGTAACTTTGGAAATTTTTAAAGTTAATAGACGGCCATATTTTTCAACTTGAGGTATATTAAGTTAAGATATAGGCATATGAGTAGGAATTATATCAACATTGTATTAGAGATAGGCAAGCCATCCAACAAATGCTCATCCAATCCTTCTCATGTTTGTTTGCAAGCTTTGCATCGCTTCTTTTTTATATGTTAAAAGGAGGAGTTCCTTCTTCGTCTTTCCCAAACATGTAGCTCAACTTACGGTGCTGCTGAACAGATTGCTGGATATGGACACAAATAAACCCTTGCAAAGTCGTAGCATTTCTGCTTGTATTTATTGTTAGTTCCGTTTGTTTAACTTTGCTAAATTAACTTTCCAAAGTTTGCGAGATCATTTAATTGTAACCATGGATATTTTTTAGAAGGTGATTTTGATTGCAACAGAAAGAAATACGGTTAGGTGTAGATACTCATGGCATGGTGGACATAAATATAAACGGACAGACATCAACTTTACAAATGGTTCTACAGAGCTACTTGCCAATGACCGCACCGTGCGAGAAGAGAAGGCATGAATTGGATGATGAAATAAAACTTGACAAAAAATGTTTAGCATGTTGTTCTATACACTTGCAAGGTTGCAAGCAGGCACGGTAAACCTTTCCCGCATTTCAATAGCAGAAGATATTCCAGTACAGAATAATATTATTACAAAATGTTTTATATGCTTTCAACCAGGCCAACATAACATAACATCCCAATTCAGTTGTGCTCATTTCTCAATCGGTCCAAGCATGATGGTATACCTATCTGATTAAATTAAGCAGCGAAGTATATCGAAAATCCTAAAATTTATTATCAATCAATCGACATGGGAATGGAACTGACTGAGAGTGGTGGAATCCAGATATAATGTTACATGACCTTATTTTGGGGACAATTTAATATTCTTCATCGAGAAATACACGAAAAATAAATGGATGATACAACCTGCTAATCCAAAAACAAATAACTCATGCAAAGTCATGATATAAGTTATTACTGCGAACATCACAAGTAGAAGTAGTCAATCAATATAGTCGCATTTACTGACCGAATTAAAAATTTACATTGGAAATGGAATTGGTCAATTGGAATGGATTCAAACTGACAATGAGGTGGCCAGGCTTAAGACTATTCTTTTGAAAACATTTGGTTGCATAGGAAATAGAAAACTTACATATTAACTTATTGTTATTTAAAGTAAACATTTCCCGTGAGTAATAGTAATAATGCCTCAAATGACTTTTGAAATTTAACCTGAGATATTTTTCGTAGTGACCTTTGGTCAAAAGAGATTTGAGCCTTTACTATTTCCTTTTTGACTTTAAACTTTAATCTTTAACTTCATTATTTTGGGTTATTTTCAGTATTTTTTGGTATTGGTTATCATCAGACCGCGGATATGCCAATTTTGCCGTTTCTAGTGCTGAGCAGATAATTATCGCTGACTTTCACTTACGATTAGCAAATTCGTCAATTAACAATTTTTGGCTTTTTCGGGGGTTCGTGCCATTTTCGCCAGTACATTTTATTGACGGCCTGATTCTCAAGAAAAAAACGCACTTTTATTTTCGAACTATGTAACCAACTTTCACCTTTGATTGAAATATTTTTTCATACCACTAATGACCGTAGGCCAATTACCTTTGACCTCTTATATTTTTACTATCGGTTACCTTTGACCTTTGATCCGAGGTATTTTTTCATAATAACAGTGACCTTAGACTCACGACTTTTGACCCATGAATTTTGTTGACCCGTGACCTTTGACCCATGACCTTTGATTCGAGATGTTTTTCATAGTACCAGCGACCTTTGACCCATGACCTTGGATATTTGATAAGAGATATTTTTCCATACTATTAGTGAGATTTGACATTTAACCTTATAAAATATGATACTTAGCCCACAAAATATGATACTCGACCTCAATGCTAATAGTGACCGTTAACTCATGACCTTTGACCCATGGCCTTTGACTAATGACTTTTGACCCATGGCCTTTGACTAATGACTTTTGACCCATGACCTTTGACCCATGGCGTTTGACCCATGACCTTTGACCCATGGGCCTTTGACCCATAACATTTGACCCATGACCTTTGACCCATGACCCTTGACCTGTGACCTTTGACCCATGACATTTGACCCATGATATTTGACCCATGAGCTTTGACCTGTGACCTTTGACCCATGACCTTCGACCCATGACCTTTGATTCGAGATAATTTTTCGTACTATTAGTGACCTTTGACCTTTGTTCCCTAACTATTTCTTGCTCGACTGGGGGAACGTCATTTTCGGGAGTAAAGCATATTTTTCCACGTGCATGAATATATACCTTCGGCCTATGATCTGATATAATTTTTGTTCAAGCAATATGACCTTGATCCCCGAAGAAATGACCTTTGACCAGTGACTTTTGAACCGTGACCTTTGACTCATGACCTTTGATCTTTACCCCTTGACACTTGACGACTTGACCCATGACTATTGACGCAATATATTTTATAGGACCAGTGATCTCTGCCCATTGAACCTTTACTAATATTTGTTTGACTTTGGAGTCCAAAGTTTGGACATTTTAGTCTTTCTATTTTTTTCGGTTTCTTCTGTAAGCATTTTTGATTTTGGGTGCCATTCGCGAAACAAGCATTGCTTTTTATTGCAAAAACAAATAGCCATATAAGCTAAACGTCATGATTTTTAACCGCAATAACTTCTGGAGGTTGCATCCGTACAACAAAAGCCTTAAATTAAAAAACTCTGTAATATACGCTTGTGTCTTGAGTGATCAGAAACGTCATTAAAAAGTTTTATCGATAAATTCCTGGCCAGCCCTGAGAGGTGAAAATGACGGTAAATGGTTTAAATTAGCAGTGGGTTTTATGTAATTAAAATGCAATCATATGCAATATAGTGTGATATTTTACTCCATTGTGATGTATAAATGCATGTTAAAGTAAATATAAAATATAACCCATTAAAATCCACTGTTTTGAGAGTGGGTCTGACACAAGATAACCCGGGTTCTTATTAATATTGTCTAACATAAACACAGCACATTGTCATATAATTGATAAGTCGTCTTTATGTCAATAAATTGCCACTAATGAACACATTGTTCAGCGTTCTCCATGAGTCCATGAAGTTCTTCTCCGAATATGAATCGCATCGTTGTGTGTTTGGAAATTTAATAGTTTTCGATGACTTTGTCTTTTCAAACTTTCTTTATTAGCTAATTTCTTGACTTATAAAAAAATCCTGTTTTTATGATGATTTTGTGATATTCAAAGCATATTAAAATGTGATATAATGCCTCGCACCCAGCCATCAATCACCTTTGTTAGACAACGTAATGTGTTTTATACATTTGCAGATTATTTCACCGTATTTGGGTTTTAAAGTTCATTTCTTATTAATCATCATCTTTCATGCATTAAAAATTAGCAAGTAATCACAAATATCGCTACTTTGAGTTTTAGAGTCATTAAAATTTATTTTAATGTTTTATCATTTTGCCCCATGAAATCTAAATAAATATTTACTGTGTGTCAAATTAAAATTTTGCATGAGAATGTCCCACAGGCAAAATTCGTGGTGAGGCCACTGCGTTTGGTTACCATCAACATCCCCAAGAAGCGTTTGACCTTCAAAAGTGTGACCAATGCACACGCAACACAGGATACATTAAAGATATTTATTTCATTGATTTTTTATGGGACGTCATTCTACGAATTTTGACTGAAATCTATTTTAGGCAGAAACTGATATTTATTGTAATAAAATAGTTTATCACTCATTGTCAGACATTCAAGGCATGTCATTGTATAGGGGCTAATGTACCAATCTTAATGATCAGTGAACATTGCAAAATTTCTCTGGGGTGTTATTTCGTCTGTTATGACCGTCTTACAGAACATAATTGTCATTAAAGTTGGGAAGTCCTTCACATTCACAGTTATTTGCTCATTACTGCTGATACGAAATGAAGACGGATTTTAACCTTCAAGCAAATCCACGTATTGCGCAATCAACTTTATAACCGTACGTATGTGAATCAGTTTGCGTCATCACAAGACGCAAACGGAATTACTTTACATTATTATAACTGTAATTATTAGTAACATTGTTGGCATCGACATATTGAGAAAATTACTTGCATGGGTGAAAACAGTGAGCTATATTTTTAAATTCTGAATGTGGAATATACATACTCCAATATCAGCCTCAGACTGTAGAAGGGAAGGCAATTGATCTCGAAACTATTTGCAACAACTGGAAGATTTAAGGTATGTCGTTTTAATTAATCGTCCTTTCACATCCTACTAACATCAACATAGGTATACAATTAAATGACCATTTTCCGTTTCCGTTGATAAAAAAATCTCCAATATTATTTTTTTCTGCTTTTGATTTTTGTATTATATTTCGATCTTTCAAAATATAATTAAAGGGACAGGAGGACTTGATATTTAAAAATGGTTAATGGCTTGATCACCTGGGCATAACTATTTTTATTTAAATTTTTTTCCACCTCTCTCTCCATAATCTTTTAATTAAATTTACATTCCAGTTAACAAAAGGACTCATATGAAAAAATGGACCGCCAACGTTTTAAGGCATTCATCTCCTTAATTACTTTTGGGACAATTATACAACATTGTTCCGGCAACAACCGAGAAGGTAAAGGCAAACTGTCTTGCTGCATGCATTTTTCACACAAAGTAAAAATATAAACTTGTCCGTTTCAAAATTTTATTCAATTCATTGTCAACATTTAGTCTTGGAATTCAAAAAATGGCCTAGCAACTGCCAGCCTTTCCCACCCGTTCCTAAGCAGCCGGATATTGAAAACTTAAAACTGGACGACATCCTTCCCGCCGGAGTTTTTCAGATGAACTTGCAGGCAAGGAAAGCTAAGACTGGACCACTGGAGGCAACTTTCATTTTCGGGAACTTGGGTTCGGGAAAATCAATGGTGACGCCATTAATCCTCGCGGACCTCAAAAAGTTAACGGTTGGATCAGCAAAATCGAACTCCTTTACCAACTATGAAAATCGATTTGGGCCAAACAACGTAAAATCTGTGCTGTCGTCATTGCTCCCAGATTACTACGAGTATGATTCCGGCAAGGCTGCCGTTTGGGACTTCGCAGGTTTTGGCGGTAATCACAGTCCAAAAGCGGACATTGCTGAGAAATACTTCCTAAAACATGCCATCAAAATTACTAAATCTGCAAGGTTTATTTTTACTATAACACATTCAAGCGTCATGTTGGAGGGTGATGTGCGGAAGCTAGCAACATACGCCACCAGGTTTCTAAAGGACGTCCGGAAGTTTAAGGACTCCGTCGGGCTTGTTGTCACACAAGTAGAACAAGTTGGTGATGATATCCTGGGCGAAGATGAGATGCTATTTGCAATCAGGAAATATCTCAAATCCTACCTCGAAAAGGAGAAGAAAACTGTTAATGAGATAAAGAAAAATGACCATGGCGCCAACGAGACCAGCCTGCTCTTACAAAGAATTGAATTTATTGAAGGACTACTCCAAGAAGAAGTAAACAAAAGGGGTATAAAAATGGATCGATTATATTTCATGAACATTCCAGGTGTATGCGGTGCCGTTGCTTGGAATGCGTCCACGAAGTCAAACGGATCCTTATTTGGGACACTGAAATATTCTCCAATTGTCCCTGAAGACTTCGGATCGACTTTGCGCCTGGATACACTCCGGGAAATTGAACAGGTGCTATGGATAGAAGAGTCCAAAGGGATTGCCAATTATGCAATGAGATCATCACATGGAATAATGAAAAATGTGGAGAGGATACTTCTGGGAAGCCAAAATGAAGTGAATATGGTGGAGATGTTAAATGGGTTTCGAGATGCAGTTGATCATCAACTCGGTCTAATGAATGGCAGCCGACGTATACCGGATTCAACCAGCGCGAAGATCGACAATAGCATGGACTTCTTGGTCTCATGTGCTAGCCAGAGAATTAAGACAATTGAGTTTTTTCAGGAGGCATTGGGAGGGGGTTATGAGTCGTTGCCACTTTCAACATTGTGGGAACCACTTGAACTAGCTCACTCCAAGTTAAACGACATGGCGGAATTTTACAACTTCTGCCATAAAGTTTACCACGCCTTAGGGGAGTATTCCCATCAGGTTGCCCTAACTGTATTGAAAAAGAAAGATGGCGAAATCCAGGTCAACCAAGCCAATGTCCTGGACTTCCTGGCAAGGAATATAATGAGTGTTCCTGATCAAATAAGAACCATCTGGGGGAATAGTACGGAAGGACTAAAGAAGTACTTGGTAGAAATGGTCCAGAAACAGATACCGGACATCAAGTTTGAACTCAGCCCCACTATTCCATTTCCAGATTGTGTTCGAGTCAACGCCATCGGGAGAAATGTTATGCTGTCAGCGGTAATGGAGGCGTATCTCAATTACGAAGAGTCTAACTCCTGTATACGATCCATTAGCGTAGTTGCAGTGGATAAGGTCTACATCGATTACCAGGTGGATAGCGACTTGGTTCGGCAAATACTCCAGTACATGTCTGTGGTGGCGCCAGTTTGGGAAGTTGTTCCAACGGAAACGAGTGAAATTAGAACAATCCAGCTAAACGGAGAAAACCGGACTGGAGGAGACGGTGGTTTCTTTTT
>JAQIXQ010001676.1:0-13372 GCA_034700485.1 Pseudosinella alba | reverse complement strand
TCATCCTCGTCATCAGGTTTATTCACTGGTGGTGAATGGGCACTCAGTCGATGCTCCAGCAACTTTTCCTTCTGGGAGAACAATTTTTCGCAACAGTCGCATTTGAAGCGGATACCGCTGTGCGATTCGCGATGGTGACGGGTGTAATCACTTCGGTGGTAGTACTCCTTCCCGCACAAGTTACAAAGATAGGTCGTATTTAGGTGGGAGCTCATGTAGTGATTCAAAAATACCGACTTTCTTGGAAATACTTTGGAGCAGATCCCGCATTTTGTATGGCCAGTTTCCTTGTCAATGCTCATCTTCATGTTCTTTGGGGATGTTGATGGAGGCTCCGGGATGGTCAGAAGTGGTAATTTCGGGACAACTTCCTCCCCAACCACCTCCCCCTGGTCGTTGAATTTTAGCGTTGTTTCCAGTTGGGTGCATTTGTGAGAGGGTGGATCACTCACTTTCTCTTGACAGACGTCACATTCCACCTCGGTGAAGAAGGGCTCCATTTCCGGATCGTCTTCATTTTCATTTTTGCTTTCATCAAATGGGCCATCAATATTTGGAAGAGCCAGGTCAATTTTTTTAGGTTCCGTTGGGTCAATAGCCTGTTCCTCTTCTATTGGTTTTGGTTTTGAATGGTTGGCCTTGACTTTCCCTCTGTTTGGACAGGATGACCTCATGTGATGATTCCGATTTGAAACCTGGGAAAATATCTTCGAACAAAAATCACACTGTGCCTTTTGCTGGAGATGAACAGTTTGTCGGTGGGTTCGAAGACCCTGTTTTGATTTAAATGCCGAATGACATACTTCACATTCCACTGTGGCCTTGTGAACTGAAGCCAAGTGCCTTTTCATCATTTTCTTGGAGTGGAACTTTTTATTGCAGAATTTGCATGGTTGGGGGTAGACATCGTTTACTTGATTGATTGGCTCAGGCTCAGGTGAAATGTCAGTTTCAACTAATGTGTCATCTTCAGTTACTTTAGAAGGCTGATGTGTGGCATCTTGTTGAATGGGTGGGTTCACTTCCGGAATTATTTTTTCTTTATGAATTGGCTCATCTTTCTGATCGCTTGTTACCGTTTCAATTTGATTATGGGGAACATCGGACTTTGGCTGTTGTTCCTGCTGGAGACACATTCGTTGATGGTGATCCCTTTGAAATTTGAGGGCAAATGATTTATGACAGCAGTCGCATTCAAATTCAAAAGCGTAAAGATCTCCATTTGATCCTCTGTCATCTTTTTGCTTCCGTTTTGGAAATCGGATATTGGAGTCCTTGTCCCGTTCCAGTTCTTGAGTCGGGGCGTCCTTGCGACCTCCTTTTAAATTTTTTGCACCTTTTGGTCTGCCCCGCCCGCGTTTAGCAGGAGGTGAATTAGTACTGCGTATATCAGAATTTTTCGAGGAAATGGGATCACCCTTGTCTCCAGTAGTAACTTGTTGAAATCTCATTGGACAACGACGCTGCATGTGCTTATTCCTAACGACCACCATGCTAAACGTCTTGGGGCAGTACTCGCATTTAAATTGTTTATGCATGTGAGCATCCATTCTGTGATTTTGTAGGTCCATTGGCTGTGCAAAATTCCTGTAACATAAGTTGCACTTTAGCCGATTGCCTGGTTCCCCAACTTGAGTTTCTTCATGGATTACCATAATGTCGTCGTCATCATTAATTGCATTGTTGTCATTTGAAGGAGTAAGTGGTTGAGCAACATTGTCCACTTTAGTTTCTATTGATGTTGTGGAGGGAATTACCAGCATCTGCGTTTCTCCAGGTTGACCCTCCACGACAAACTGCGTAGCTGACATGGGCTCTTCCGCCAATATTTGCGTTTGTTTCGGCATGAGCAGCGGATGTCCTGTTTCAATTACAACGGAGCCTGAAATATAACCAAAAATGTTTTTGAAATTGCAAATTAACCACTTAATGCAAAAATGCATGTTCCATAACTTAATAATTTACATCGTTCCAATGTCTTCCTCCTTAATTGCTCCACAAATGAATTCTTCAGTGCAGCCTGCTTCCTCAAAAGTACTTCCCTCTCGGATCTTTCCGTCGCCTTTCCCTCGCTTTTCTCTGCGGCCACCATAGTCCCATGAATCAATTTCAGGCTATGTTGCAACTTCATCCGGATCCCCTCAAGTTCCACAAAATCTTTGGAAAATCGGTCCAGGAGAGGGAAGCAGGTCTCACAGAGAACCCCCTTCAGTTCCGACCTCTCAAGGACTGGCAAGGAACCGGAGTGTAGGGGCATGGCCTCATTGCTCACTTCCCACAAATTGATTTTCAAATATTCGCAAATGTTGCGGAAGGAGCAAATTTTTGGATCACTACTCCGCCCATTTTCTCCGGTTTCACATGAAGTGGGAGCGTTCGCGGATTTTAAACAGAGAAAGCAGTGGCCATTTGTATCCATAAGGAATTGTATTCTTCCCATGATTGTAAATTATTGAAAAGATAGCGGCGGCCAAAAGATATTGAATATTTTTGATATAATATAAATTGCTGGTGATACTTTTTTTTTAACTTTTCAGCTAAACATAACAAATGCTTCCCCGACGGTACAATTAAATAGATTTTTATTCGTTAATTATTCTTAATGATTTGGAGAATGTTTAAAATACAGCCATATTTTCCAACTTGAGATATGGTATTAAGATATAGGTATTAGGTATATCGAAACTGTATTGGAGATAGGCTTGCTATCCAACAAATGCTCATCCAATCCTTCTCATGTTTGCTAGCTTTGCAACGCTCCTTTTTTATATGTTGAAAGGAGGAGTTCCTTCTTCGTCTTTCCCAAACATGTAGCTCAAGTTACGTGCTGCTGAACAGATTGCTGGATATGGATACAAATAAACCCTTGCAGAGACGTGGCATTTCTAATTGTATTTATTGTTAGTTCAACTTGTTGGGCTTTGCTAAATTAACTTTCTAAAGTTTGCGAGATCATTTAATTACTGCCAATAATGTTTTTTGGAAGGTGCTTTTGATTGCAATGGAGAGAAACACGGTTAAGTGTCATAGCGGACATAAATATAAACGGACAGACATCAGCTTTACCAATGCTGCTATAAAGCTACTTCCCAATGACCGCACCGTGCGGGAAGAGCAGGCATGAACTGTATGATGCAATGCAACTTGACAAAAAATGTTTAGCATGTTGTGCTGTGCACTTGCAAGCAGCAGACACGGTAAACCTTTCCCACATTTGGATAACAGAAGACATTCCCGTAGGAAATAACATTACAAAATATTTTATATGCTTTCGACCAGGCCAACATCCCAATTTAGTTATGCTCATTTCTCACTCGGTTCAACCATGATATACCAAGTTGATTTAAAAAAAAAACAGCGAAGTAAATAAATAATAAATCGTGATATTTATTATCAATATTATCAATCAATCCAGATGGGAACTGACTGAGAGTGGTGGAATCCAGATATCATGATATGCCTTATTTATAGACACTCAAATATTCTTCATCGAGATATGAAAGAAAAATGAAAAGATGATACAGCATACAACTAAAACGTAGCACTTTGGTATGCAGTGAGGTTGAAAGGGTTATTGGCCCGGCCTATGTCGCCGTAAAACAATTAATTCATTCAAAGTTATTCCGAGTTTTTGACTGAGCATCACAATATTATTTCATGAGCAGTAATTAATGTATGGTCACATTAATAAAGTTGAACGGAATTGAAAATTTACATCGTGCATTAAATTGTAAAAAGATTCAAATTGAGCTGGCCAGGATTAAGACTAATATTTTGAAAACATTTGGATGCGGAGGAAATGACATTTGACCAGATATATTTTTATTCGGCCAGTGATCGTTGACCTTTGATCTTTGACTCATGACCTTTGACCCGATGTATTTTTATAGGAGCAGTGACCTTTGACCTTGGACCTATGACCCGATATATTTTATAAGAGAAGTGACCATTGACCTTTGACCCATGACCTTTGACCCGATGTACTTTTTATAGAAGCAGTGACTGTTGATCCATGACCTATGTTCCATAATTTTTGACCCGATATATTTTTTATTGAAGCAGCGACCTTTGATCCATGACCTTTGACCCGTGACCTTTGACCCATGACCTTTGACCCATGACATTTGTCCCATATGACATTTAACCAGTGACCTTTGACCAATGCCCAATATGTGTGCATTTATCCATGGATAAATTATTTTATCCATTTATGCATGGATAAATGAATAATGGATAATTATGTTTATCTGTGGATAATATTATTCACAGTCACAGCATAATTTTGAGTGGACTAGTTGAGCCACCTAAAATTAATAGAATACTCACCGATCCATGCTTCTCTTGTATTTGAATAGTTATATATAGTAGCTCGACAATGAGTATTATCCTCATATATTCCACTTATTATGACATGGAACATGAGGAATTGCTAAATATCCCAAAATTGTTTAGCTTATTCATTTATCCATTTTTCATTTCATTTATCCATTAATGGAGTGAAATTAAATTAAGCTTGCCCGAGTTTTGATACTTCCTATTGACATGTCATTTCATTACATCTCTATTATCATGAAGAATCCACTCGCTACTCACTTCCCCGTCAAATGCTAATGCCGTATATTAATTCTGTGGATATTTAGGTGGACGTGGACATGTCATATCTTTACTTTTGTAATTTATTATTGTGTCTGCGATAAAGAATAAGAATAGTAATAATAATCATAATATCATAATATAATTTTGCTTATTCGACGCGTTGTTTTCGGTGTTATTACGCGAAGAAGGTGGGATTCTTTCACGAAGGGGAACGGGGGACATGAAGATTTTATATGTTATTATGAAAATTGTTTTTCTGGAATTTAATAAAGGTATTTGTCACTCAATGTGAGACATTAATGAACGCTACAAAAATCCCCCATTTTAGAACAAATCCATTTATTATATATATATACTTAATTTAATACATGTTTAATACATCGCTTGACTGGTTCAATATTGAATAATGTTTTGTTCGCAAAGAGTTTTGCTCATAAATGGAAATCGTCTAGAAAAGCAAATATCTACAAACATTTGCATTTCCATTTTAAAAAATATGTAATATTAATCCCTCATGGGTGGAATTGCATTATAGTAAGGAAACGGTTACAAGTACTCTGATGAGTGACTATTGATTGTATTTATTTTACTTTTACCAGTTTTTTTTTGTTGAAGAAGTAGACTCAACATCACTGATCTGATCTATGTTATCATGAATGTTATTTTTATTATCCGAACCGTCTAGTCAAACTAGTGGTCTAACTAAACAGTCTAGCCAAAGTTAAGTTGCTCTTTAAAATCATGATAGCTTCATCAATTCCTCTGACTCAACTGCATCTACGAATACTGGAAAAATTCAATTTCATCCCATGTGAATGGCCAACAGAAAGTCCTCTCCCGAACATGGTCAGTTCGAAGTGGAAGCTGCGTGGGTACGAAGTGAACTTTACTTTGTATCTTATCCTGGGTGTGTCCAACGTGATCAAGTTTCTCCTCACGCTGGACACCCTGAAAATCTATGACAAATTGGTTGCCATGGTATTCTTCGTTGGGATATTACTCGCGGTGGTAATGAGATCCAGCTTTGGTCTGAATGGAAACAGTGGGCTGGTCCAGGTCATTACTTGTTTCCATCGTTTTGAACGGGAAGGGGGGATTGACGAAGCTAGAATGGGTATGTTTAATAATATTAGAGCTGGCCAATAAGCCGGCTTGACTTGGTTAATTTCAAGATTTTCAAGTCAAACCAAATCAAGCCAATTTAAGCGACTTAACTTGGCTTGTCATTTTTCGGCTTGAATTGGTTTTCGAAATTTTGACTTGGCTTGAACTAGCTTGACTTGTTCTGATTTGCAAGCGAAATAAAATGAACCCCAGTGAAAAGCAGGGTAATGAAAATGAATTCTTTTAGAGGGAGGCGGACCGTACAATAAGCAAGGGCTTGTTTTACAGGGAGGCTATAATAAGCAAAGGAATACTTTAGAGGGAGGCGTACAACAAACGGCTTATTTGAGAGAGAGGCGTACAATAAACAAAGGCTTATTTTAGAGGAAGGCTATAATAAGCAAAGACTTATTTCAGAGGGAGGCTTTGCCTCCCTATTACACGCCTCCCTCAAAAATAAGCCTTGCATATTATGCCCTTCGCTCAAAAGTAGACCCTTACTTTTATGCCTCTCTCTCTCAAATAAGCAAATTGTACGCATCTCTCTAAAATAATTCCCTTTCATTTTCGTATCTCATTTGCATTTTTTCCTTTGCATTTCCCTTATCAATTTTAAACCATGTCAAGCCAAGTCAAATCAATCCAAATCAAGTACATTCAAGCCCAACCAAATCAAGCCAAGTTGTGCCCGAGCGGTAACTTGGCTTGACTTGGGTTATGTTGGACTGGCTTAAATTGGATTAAACTGGCTTGGGTTAGCTTGAAATTTGGATTGGCTTGGCTTAACTTGGTTCTTGCCCAGCACTAATCGTAAGCAATATGAAAACCAGTGATCATAATTTGTCGAGAGGAAGATGGAAGGAATATTTTTTAATTGCCACTATTCATTATACAGGGTCAACAAAGGGAAATGACAGGTCAGCGCGAATGATAAAACTCATTCAACAAATGGGGATCGTCTCCTGTTTCGCCCTCCCAGCCTTCCTCGGGGCTGTCCTGTACCTCAAGCCTTGCATGCCTCCAAGCCTTGGGTTCCTCATCCTGAGATGGGACGGACAGTGTCATATCAACCTAGAATCCTATCATTTCTGGGTCACTCGGTTGGTAATCCTCTTACTGGATATTTACTTATGGTTTGGGATGGTTACCGCAAACGAATTCGTATCCTTCAGCGTCATCACCGTGGCCATACATGCCTTGGGACAAAATCTCTCCCACACGGAGAAGCTGTTGGGGAGCACGAAACGGAAACCTGATGGATTTAGGGCATACCGACAAATCCAACTACTGGCCATCATATTCAATGAGGCTTTCCAGGCTTTGGTGATCCAAACTATTATGCTGGCGGGATGGGATGCTATGGTGGTTTCAATATACGCTTGCGTCAAATTGCATCACGTCATTCCCATGCCGGGATTCATCATATTCCCCGCTTTGTTGTTGAACGGCCTTTGTGTGGTCATCCTGCTGAAGGTGGCTACTGGGGTGCTGGCCCAATCGGAAAAGTGCTTGGATACAGCAAGAAATAGTTCATGTGTGGGGAGCAAGGCTGTGTACAGAAGGAGGGTGAGGTCCATGGGGAAGGTGATGGTACGGTTTGGATCAGCCAATTATGTGGATAACATGACCCCGTTCAACCTCACCAATCATGCGCTGGACGAATGCGTGAATTTAATGTTGAACTCATAAAGCATGGTAAAGTACGGGGACATCCGGACTTCCGGACCAACTTGGAGAGGTTCCATTTAATGAGCTATGTATTAATTAGGTATCCTGATCCATCCTTTTAGGTAGTTATAAATTAGGTTAAGATTAGCAAGTCAGTCAGCAGGATTAGTAAGTAAGGTTTCAATTATTCTCGTTTACGAAAATTTAGTACCATGTTTGAACTCTCATTTAAAAACTGCACAACAAATCAATGAATAGCATTTAATGAATGACTATGTTAAGGAGATGAAGCAGATGAGCCTGCCGATCGGATATGTCCCGGTATAAAAACGGGTGAAAAATAACAGCGCATCATCAGTCCTACACTATCTATCCATCTATCTTGGTCGCTGGATTTTGCTTGATCAGATCCCGTTGGTCCAGGTTTAGTCTCCTTCCCTTTTCCATTCCAGTCTCTGTTTAGGTATTAGACTTTAGTTTAGTTAGATTTAATGTTTAGCACATAGATAGATTTGGAGTTACTTCAATAGATAATTGAGTACTAACATTATTAGAAAACTGTTTTGTTTTCTAACTATAAAAGTGATTTAGTATGCAAAATAAGTATAGTAAACATTGACCAGGTGTGAAAAAATTATAAGATACACGATGGAGTGTAAGTAGTAATATGATTTCTATGGCAATCCAAGTATTTGTAGTTTATATAGTAAGTTCCTTCTAATTCTGCACCTGCCTTTTCCCAACTGGGTGTCTTTGTATAGTAAATTTGATAATTTCATATAAAATAGGAAAAATAATCACAAATTCATGCATATAATCGAAGTGGATTATAATGGTGGATAAATTTTTTTATGGTTCATTTGAGAGAGACGATTAGATTATATGAAAATACTTTTCTATATCGATTTTTTGAATATGAAATCCGTTTTCTGTCATTGCCAAGTTTTGACCACAAGCAGGGAACTTCCCCATGTGCTAACACGTGTTTTTAATTTTGAGAATTATCGTCAAACAAAACACTGAGACTGGATAACTAAATTATGCAGATTCTTAAAAAGCATAGGCAAAAAGTTAAAGTTAAAAGATTCACTCTGATTCTGAAAATGTAGTTAGAACGATGATGTAATCCCCGGAATTATGCAAATGCCAAAAAAAAATATCTTCACCTATCTACAATTAACATTTTTTTAAAATCATAACTTTTCATTTAATTTACAATCCGGTTTAGGACTTTTGAATCATATGCAACCGACAATACAGGTTATCTAATGCCAAAACCATATGTCATTCATTATACTCATAAACTTCACATTTTTAAGAGACCTTGCAATATTTTCAGTTTCAGCTCCGGAGATAGGTCTTTGCAAACGTGTATTGGATGCTTATCACCTCATTACCGTCAGCACAATACCAAACTTGAATATAAAAGAGTGCATGCAGCAGAACTCCATCCATATCTGCCAACAACTTTGCTGACTCCAGTCCGACGGCTCCAACCTACGAATAGATATTTTCTTGGAACAAAAAAAATAGCACATTTGATTATGAAGGGGTTTCAAACTATTCTAACTGTGGTGGAAGGTCTCAGTCTCAGCATGGCCCAAATTTGTCCACCCCCTGAAGTCTTTGTTCCCTGCAGTTGCTCCGAATCGGAATCTCTTAAACAAATTATTTGCAGGGATATTGTGGAGAGTTTCGACCTGAAGGGGATTTTCGACAACGCCTCATCCTTCGTTAATGACGACGTGGTCTTTAACACTTTGATCATTGGGAATACTTCACTGGTAGAAATCAAGGAGGGGGACATTGAGCATCTGAAGTTCAATGAGATATTGATAACGGGTAATGACCATCTGGAGTATATCTCCCCAGGGGCGTTCAACGCCAGCAGGAATTTCACGACGAGACTACTCCTCTGGCAAAACAACATCCATACTGGTCCGCCATTGGAAGATGACGTTTTTGAATTTGTGCACAGTTTCCCGGTAGTAGAACCCCACCTCCACAATTAGTATTCAATTGAGTAAAAATTGCGCTGGATCCTAATTTGGTAGAATTTCTAATTGACTTACTTGATTAAACTAAATATGATTGTATACGACTTTCAGAATCTGGAATACCTGGGAGTGGCCAACTACAGGATGTCGATAATTCCTGATAATGCCTTCCAGAATCTCCCTTTCCTGGAGGAGATCTTCCTTCAAAATAATGAGATTTCTCGGATCGGAAGTAATGCGTTTGCGAAAATGCTTTCAATGGGCTTCCCAAGGGTTCGGAGCTGTGGCTGCCCCATGTCAATTTGGAACGTAATGGAATGAATTACCTATAGCAGAGAAGTTTCCAGCCGTTAATGGAGAACGTGGGAGTCCTAGTTGTGGGTGGGGTGACCTGTGATGACGAGGGCCAACATTGTACCGTCGACAGATTGTACTGCGATGAGGGTCCGGATTGGATTTGTGATGTGGTAGGAGATGAAAGCTGGAAAGGTTCTCGATGCGTACTGTTGTAAAAGCGAAAAAATATTTTGACAAAGGAACAAAATTAGCATGTAAGATCATGTATCTGCTTTGGGAATATTGACTCTTCGGAATCATTAAAATTTATTTTAGTGATGCATAATTTTGCCCAATGAAAGCTAAAACAATATTTACTGTGTCAAATTTTGCATGAGAGTGTCCAGTGTCCCTCTGTTAAAAATGCATGGCGAGGTCTCGTGATCCGTCACCATCACCATCACCATCCCCAAGAAGCGTTTGGCCTTCAACACATAATATATTATTAAGGATATTATTCTTTGAATATTTTTTTATGATTTCATTCTTTGAATTTTTGAATGAGATTTTATTCTTTGATTTTTTATGAGATGTCATTCTTAGAATTTTTATGAGATTTTGTCTTTTTATGGGATGTCATTCCTTGAATTTTGGCTGAAATCAATTTCAAGCAGAAGCTGCTACTTATTGTAATAAAATAGTTTATTACTCATTGTCAGAGTCAGACATGCGTGGTATCTCATTGTATAGGTGCTAATGTAGGAATCTTTATAATCAGTGAAAATTGCGAAATTTATCTGGGGTGTTATTTCGTATGTTATTTATGACCTTCTTACACACACATAATTGTCATTAAAGTCGATAAATCCTTTGTATTCAAAGTTATGTGCTCATTCCTGTTCATACGAAATGAAGGAAGATTTTAACCTTCAAACAAATCCAGTATTTGCGCAATCAACTTAATAGGCATACGTACATGAATCAGTTTGCGTCATCGTCAAAAGACGCAAACGGATTTACGATTGATTATGGAATGATTCCATGGATGAAGACAGTGCCCACCCAATATATTTTTGTTTAAATCTAAATGTGGAATCTACCCCAATTTCAACCTTAGACTGCAGAAGGGAAGGCAATTTATCTCGAAACTAGATATTTTCAACAACTGGTGACACATTTAAGGTATTTCGTTTTAATTAATTATCACATTTCACATCCAAGCTATGCAATTAAATTATCATTTTCCGTTTCTAATTAAAAAAAAATATTAATTAAGTTTTTTTTTTTTGGCTTTTTAATTGTTTGATCACCTTGGCCTTATGTTTATTAAAATTCTTGTTCCACCTCTCTCTCCAGAAACATTTATTTTATTATTTATTTATAAATTTGTATTCATCTTCCAGTTAACAAAAGGACTCATATGAAGAAATGGACCGACTACGTTTTAAGGCATTCATCTCATTAATAACTTTTGGGACAATTGTACAACATTGTTCCGGTAGCAACAGTGAAGGTAAGTCACAATGTCTTACTGCATGCATGTTTCACACAAAGTAAAAATAGAAACCTATATGTCCGTCTCACAATTTTATTCAATTCATTCTCAACATTTAGTCTTGGGATCCGAAAAATGGCCTAGCAACTGCCAGCCTTTGCCACCTGTGCCTGAACAACCGGATATTGGAAACTTAAAACTGGACGACATCCTTCCTGCCGGAGTTTTTCGGATGAACTTGAAGGCAAGGAAAGCTAAGACTGGGCCACTGGAGACAACTTTCATTTTCGGGGACTTGGGTTCCGGAAAATCAATGGTGACCCCATTAATCCTCGCCGACCTGAAAGGGACCAACTATGAAAATCGACCAACAAGCCCAAAATCTATGCTGTCGGAATTGCTCCCAGATTACTACGAGTATGAATCTAATGATTCCGGCAAGGCTGCCGTTTGGGACTGCGCAGGTTTTGGCGGTGATCACAGTCCAAAGGCGGATATTGCTGAGAAATACTTTCTAAAACATGCTCTCAAAATTACCAAATCTGCCAGGTTTATTTTTACCATACCATACCACAGCGTCATGTTGGAGAGGGATATGCGAATGTTGGCAACTTACGCTACCAGGTTTATAAAGGATGTTCGGAAATTTAGGGACTCCGTGGGGCTCATTGTCACACAAGATGCGGACGGTGCCAGTACCGGAGGGGAAGAGGAGATGATATCCTCCATAAGGCAATATCTCAGATCTTACCTGGAAACGGAGAAGAAAACTATTAATGAGAAACGGCAACACGACAATGATACCAAAGAGAGTAGCCAGCTCTGGCAAAGAATTGGATTCCTGGAAGGACTACTAAACAAAAGTAGTACAAAAATGGATCGTTTGCAGTTCATGAAGGTTCCAGCGGGTTGCGGTGCCTTGCCAAACTCAACCTTTGCTTGGAGTGCGTCCACGAAGTCAAACGGATCCTTACTTAGTACACTCAAATATTCCCCAATTGTCCCTGAAGACTTCGGTTCGACTTTGCGCCCGGAAACACTCCAGGAAATTGAAAAAGTTCTGTGGATAGAAGAGTCCAAAGGAATTGCAAATTATGCAATGAAGTCATCACAGGGACTAATGAAAAATGTGGAGAGGATACTTCTGGGAAGCCAAAATGAAATGAATATGCTGGATAAGCTAAATGGATTTCGAGATGCATTTGATCATCAGCTCGGTCTAATGAATGGCAGCCGACGTATACCGGATTCAACCAGGGCACTATCCTTAGGCCAGATGGACAATAGCATGGACTTCGTTGTATCCTGTTCTAGCCAGAGAATCAAGACCATTCAGTTTCTTCAGGAGGCATTGGGAGGGGCTTATGAGTCGTTACCAATATCCTCATTGTGGGAACCATTTGCAAAAGCGCAATCCAAGTTAAACGACATGGCGGAATTTTACAACTTCTGCCATAAAGTTTACCACGCTTTGGGGGAGTATTCCCATCATGTTGCTCTTACTCTATTGAAAAATAAAGATGGCGAGCTCCACGTCAACCAAGACAATGTCCTGGACTTCCTCGCAAGGAATATAATGAGTGTTCCTGATCAAATAAGAACCATCTGGGGGAATAGCACGGAAGGACTGAAGAAGTACTTGGTGGAATTGGTCCAGAAACAGATACCGGACATCAAGTTTGAACTCAGCCCCACTATTCCATATCCACATTGTATTCGTATTAATGCAATTGGGAGAAATGTTATGCTGTCGGCGGTAATGGAGGCGTATCTCAATTACGAAGAGTCTAACTCCTGCATACGATCCATTAGCGTAGTTGCAGTGGATAAGGTCTACATCGATTACCAAGTGGATAGCGACTTAGTTCGACAAATACTCCAGTACATGTCTGTGGTGGCGCCAGTTTGGGAAGTGGTCCCAACGGAAACGAGTGAAATTAGAACAATCCAGCTAAACGGAGAAAACCGGACTGGAGGAGACGGTGGTTTCTTTTTTGGCGTGTACCATGAAATAATAAATAGCAAAGCGTTGCTCATTCGGACCAATGGAGGCGGGGTTGGTGAAGAGCACTACACTGGTGGAGATTCTGGTTCCATTTACCTCGTTACTACTGGGAGCAAATCAACAATAGAAATTGAGGCTTGCCCAGGATCCGGCGAAAATTACGGGGAATTCACGGAATTAGTTTACAAACCTGTGCATGGCATAGATCGATTCAAATCGGAATTCATCCGC
>JAQIXQ010001675.1:0-13375 GCA_034700485.1 Pseudosinella alba | reverse complement strand
AAATGCTTCAATGTGCGAAATTGGATATCAACTTGATGCCATCTTGAGCGGAATATATCCTCCGTCGACTGATTTGAGCCTGAAAACCGCAAGCTATTTCTCCTTACATTGAAAAGCACGACAGGTTCGTTTTCACTGTTTGAATTTATTTCTTTTATGGATGCTCTAATATTCTGAGCAAATGCTTTTGAGCAGGACCACAACGTCAAAATATTAACGAGCAAGAAGAGATCCTCGTGATAACTTAAAATATGTCTTTGAAGGTATCCGATCCCTCCAAAAATCGTCAAAATGGTTTCCACCACGTACCAAAAATATTGACCTGGCTCCGATTTGATCGGTGGATCAATGAAAAATGTGTATTGAGAAGTATCCTTAAGATGCTGCCACCACCAGTCAATGCTCCACTCAGTAATCAAACCGAATCCCCAACCAGTTGCCCAGTCACTTATCCCTCGTCCCACAAAATATCCACAAAGCAGGGTTACTGAAGCCCTTTTGCTAATTTTAGAAATAAAACCACCTTGTACGATAATTGGCAGACTGCCGTCTGTTTCTGCCTTTGAAATAAAATTCACGATTGCCAAAAGTTTAGATTGCTGAGTCCATAATATTTTAATCGTGAATAGTTTAATGAGGGACGTTATAATTTCTTGGACGCAGGCAATATACAGTGAAAGGTACACTATTCCACTCGCATCAGCGATCGAGTTATACGCAATACGGATTTTTCTCACTAGGAAGAATAGACAAAGGAACGAGGAGATGGAACACAGGAGCTTCTGTGGCCACCATGATCTCGCTTGAAATTTCCGTAGATGCCCCAAATGGTCTGGGATTGGGATTGGAGAAAGTTCTCTGGTTTTGGGAATCAGCCGAAAAGGACAAATGCAAATGAAGTATGAGAAATCGATGTAAATTTTGAGAAAATTAGTGACCTCCAGTTTGGTCGACATGGTCAGAATGATTACAAGGAAGACCATCCATCGTTATTCGTTGTGGAGGAGTGGACAACTACTCGTTGATGGTACTTGGTATTAGCATTACAAGGGCTACAAAAACTTTCATTTAAAATCCGAAAGGTCGTTATGGCAAGGTCAAGTTATGAGACGGAAATTACAATTCAACATGCAATTCAAAATTTCCAAATTATGAAGTTACAAGCTAGTACTTTTCCTAAAATTTGCTATAATAAGATATGACAAGTTTGCAATTATATTTGTACAAATACTAAAGAATATAGTGACAAAAACGCATATGAAGCCAATTTGGCAAACCGGTGTGCAAATATTTTGCATGAAGCAGGAATTGGGACATTAATAGTAATCGTCTCATTAAAATTCCACCATCCAACTAATTCTGCATTCGGTAACAAAATTCTTATATAATTTCAATCAATAAATCGATAACTTTTCTCTTGCGATTAATCAAACAAAGCTACGTTTATCGGTTTTGATTTCTTCAAATATCGAAAATATTTTCGGCTAGAAATAGTATACACGACATGGATAGACCAATACAGAGAACAACAAAAATTATGACAATGTTCCCATCTAATCTAGCAGCAGACAGTGTCTCCTTCTTCCTGTATCCCCGTCTCCCTGACATTCCTCGCCCTTTTCACCAGAAACAGGGGAAGGATTCCCCTCAAGTAAAACCCAAATGTGAATTGGAAGTAAATCTCCTTTCCCACATTTGCATGACGTCCTTCCAACTCCAGCAGGCGGCTGTAATTATGGCACATAATTGAGGGAAGAATGAGCGCAGACCTATTACATCGGAGAAGGAATTGATACAATGCATTTTGCTCTGCCTTATTGTACCATTCTACTGCATTAGACTCATATTCGAGAACTTCCGTCAATTTAATTTTCTTTCGAAAGAGTAGGTGCTTTAGACGATGAAGTTTTGAAAGCGAACCATTAAAAAAATCTGCGGGATACAGATTAGTGTGATTTTTCACTAGTTCAAGTAAGCCCAAATTCTTTTCACCGCCGTATTTCCTCGCCAAGCTCCACGATTCATGTACTTGTGACTGGGTGTAAATCTGTTCGGTTGAAACGGAATCGTGAATGACATGTTGTTCAAATTTCGGATTAGGCACAGGTCCAGAACGACTTCTCAATCTTAATCGTCCAGCCTCAGAATATACGGTAAAGCTGTCGTTAACCAACTCTAAGAATCGCTCATATGGAAGGGACCGTCGGGGTAAGATCATATTGTACACATTCGTATTCTTGTAGCCGTTGCTTATGACAGTAGCCATTAGAAGAAGCCCACCAGCCAATACCCGTGTCGGGTTTTGTCTTAAGGCATTTGCAGAAATCGAAATCGGGTTCCCTTGTTCCAACAGCAGTTTAACGAGTGACATGAAATTCCCATGTAGAGAGCTGGTTGGATTGCCGATTGCCAAGCCAGTGACTTTCACAAATATTAATACAATTAGTGCGGTTGCAAGCAGGGAACCCCAAATCTCCGCATCGTAGACTCTAATCAGCTCCCAAAATGCCATGGACTGGATGCCCCTCTGTCCACAACTCACAAACTTGAGGAGGGCATTCATCTTGTCGGGGATGAAAAGTGGCAGGTAAAGAGGGTATGGAATGAAGCCTCCAAATGTCCTAATTCCCGGACGTACTGAATAAGCTTCCAGCTTGTCTTTTGAAACACTCCTTCGCTCGTTTTTACAAATTGGATGATCGGCATTGTAGTAAGTATAATTCTTCCAGATGACGGTCCACAGATACACGGATAAACGCAAGGTTTGATCCACTGGACGATGGTAAGCTTCCAAAACATTTCTCAATGCACGATATCCGTTCATCCTCCTGAACAAATTGTTGCACACTTTGAAATGCTCACGTATGTCCACCTTCTCATCACGAACCTGAAATCCGAATGGAACATTTCCCACTTGAATGCCTACCACATCTTTCTCATGGACCCTTTCATTTTTTATATCATTTACGTTCGCAGAGAATTCATTCCAAGGAACCCAGTTCATATCAGTTTTGGCAATTTGTTGCTTGAGGAGAACATGGCTGCACTCGAAGCAGAAATCTAAATGTAGTAATTTCTGCTCAGCCTTGGCCACATTTTCTGCCATTTTATCTTTTCTAAGTGCCACTGTCAAAATAAATAGACTGATACTGATTGAGTTGTAGTAACTGTTCAATATTGACACACCAAACGCCTCTCTTATCCAGCCGGAAATTGCATTGAAATGTTTCCCCGGAAACTTCATGAAAGGACGTTCCTGCACGACTAGAATATTTATGGTTGGGACTGACGTGGCCAAGTGCATCTTTACAACATTCCGGCTCCTGAAGGATGGAAACCAACTTGGGGGAGCAACATGAGGCGCAACATAATAATCTGGTTTCAGGGGAGCAATTTTTTGGTACAGTTTGGTAGCCTTGTTAATAGTCGGGGAGTGAGGAGGGAATAGATCCAACTTTACATCGCAGTTCCATGGCCGACTCCGTCTTGCAAAGGGAGAGAATTCCGGAAGGACAGGTGGAAACCTGGATTTACCATTTTCATTATAATTATTCGGGAATGTCATGGATTTATTTAAAGTTTCCAGCAATATCCAAGTCATCGACGTTTGCTTTAATCCCGGGACGAGAACTATTTCCAGGTTGAAGACCACCAGTGGCTCCGTTGAATATTTGAGGTCTATGTCAATACGGAGAAAGTTTGTCAAGTAAATTAGACACTGTTTCTTGGATAAAGTTGATGTGATAAACAAATCTAAATCTTGGATTGAGTTAGTTTCACTCCAAATGGAGAAGATTTCTTTTCTGTAAATTGGAATGAATACGTGCTCGGTCTCCCTAGACAACCGGATAGAAGTAGATAAATGAAAAATGCTTAAGAATATTATTAATCGAAGCTGACAGCAAGAAAATGAACATGATGCCATCCCAAGATTACTTTTTTCAAATTTACAATAATTTATCTTGGTTTTAAAATTAAAAAAAAAATAATATCTAGTTTATAGAGAATGAGAATATTCGTTGCCAATGTAAAAAGTTGAAGCGAATCCACCACTACTTTTTCTAATTGGAGCTCATGCAGTTTCATAGTAGGTAGGTAGATTTTCATAGTATATTTCATAGCCATTAGCTATTAGCTACCAACTTATCGTTACGTATTTGGTTACATTTTAATATGTAAATATGTATTACAAATCAAGCAAGGGGCTGAAGTAAATTGCGCTATCGGCCCCTTCCTCCCCGAGCCTTTTCCTCCCCATATGAATTTTCCTTCCCATGAACTTTTCTCCGTATGAATTTTCCTCCCTATGAATTTTCCTCCCTATGACTGTTCCTCTCTATGAATTTTCCTCCCAGACTCTTATCCATACAATGTAGCAATACTATACATTTAGTAATTCAATTTGAATTATTTTGGTATATATTATTTCATTTTATGTTAAGCATAATTATTTATGTATGAAAAAGGGTTAAAGTCACGGGATGAATGAATATTCTTGGTTCTGAACTCTATTGACTAAAGGAAGAATTGACATATTTCTTCCTCGAAAATTCATATGTATAAAAATTAATATGGAGGAATATTCATAGGGAGGAAAATTCATATGGAGGAAAGTTCACAGAGAGGAAAATTCACAGGGAGAAAAGTTCATAGGGAGGAAAATTCGTGGGGAGGAAAATTCATATGGGGAGGAAAAGGCTCAGGGAGGAAGGGGCATGGAAACGGACGAAGACCCCGAATGGGGCGCGGTTCCCGTTATAATGGTCCATGAAGTTCCGGTGGAGTAGATTGAATGTCTCATTTTGAGTTTCTGGAACGGGAGTGCAGGTATCAGCCATGGCACAATCTTCCCCGTCATCTCCGATAAGTTCGATCATGGGGACTGTCCAGAATCATTCGTGTGGTTGAACCGGACATGGGGTAACACTCCTGTAATGGTAATGACACTCCTGGGAGGACTGATAGTCATTGGTGTAGGGCCAGAGACCAGGGTTGGGGAAGGACAGGGTGGGTCTTGAGCACTCGTACTGGAAGCCTGCTGCATTGAGGACCCCATACATGACATCCCCTCCGGTTTGGAGGAAAGGAGCACGCAGACCTTTAATGTCGGCTGGGTTCAACTGGGCAAAGCTTGCCATTTGTTCCCGCTGTTGGACCACCTCTTGGATCCACATGGATGCGTTGAGCTCCCGCCAGTAGGTCGTGAAGGGATTGTGGGTGATGCTGTGGAGAGCGATCTCGTGACCATCCCGGTAAAGATCGTGGACCATGGAGTAGTTGGCGTACTCATGGGTAATGTAGAATGTTCCGGTGATTGGGTGCTCATTCGGGTTCTTCCTGTTCGGGTTAAAGATATCCTTGTAAAATGGGTAGCTTATGTCTGTAACAGCATCGTCAAATGTTAGGAAGACCAACTTGGGAACAAAAAAAATCCAATTTCAATATTATTTTTTTCTGAAGTTAAGATTTATTTCCTACATGCAAATCAGGAATAATTTTATTTTGTACCTGTGGAGTATTCTCCTTATTAAAGTCTCCGGGAATGTCCGTTCCGCTGCAGCGACATGTTGGAAGCTTGCAAGTATTCTGTCTGATTTCATCAGTACAAACTGGGGCATTTTGGGACTGGACGGCCACGCCCAGAACCAAAATTGCCAAGAGGACACGCATCTTGCTGAATTCTTCACTTTTCGGGGGGCGAGGAGGATGTGAAGCTGGGTTTGATTTGGGAGCTATTTTATATTAAAATCAGGCCAGGGCACGTCAACTTAACTCATTTGCCAAAACGCTTGATGTGAAATTCTGATAAGCGGTATATGATGCTTTTCTTTCTTGATACGGATGATTAACGTTTACAAATATATGATAAGCTTATTCAAGATTAGTGCGGCTTAGATAGGGATTACAAATTTTGCGAAATCAATCAATCAGCGTCAATGGAGGATTCCCGATGTCATGTCAGGTAAATATAACATTTGCGTCTTTCTTATTTTTACTTTCATGCCTGATTCTGGGATTGCAGGTGGGTATGTGAACAACAACAACAACAAATGAACATCATCACCACAGCGGATTTAGCTTATCATATTTATCATATTGTGCAGTTAATCATATCACATCGCTTATCGAATCCAGTCCCGGGGATTATATTTTTATTATTTGATTGATCCACTAATCGTCTCTTTTGTTGTTCGAGGGAATGGAATTGACAGGAGGCTTTCCATGCTCATGTGTGATATTATTTTAAGATAGATAATAGATAGATAAGATAGAAATGTGTATTCTCATATCATGGATAGAATTAGAAATTGTATATTGTCGGGAGTGGGGCATCTGCTTTTAACTAATTGCAGATGAGAATTCCCAGATCACCTTAAGCAAATTACAAATAACCATGAATCAATTTGTAATGACGCCACTGCCAAAAACAAACGTTGGAATCTACTAGTTTGGGTAAATATATTTACGATTAGATTGGAAAGATGCCCCGACAATCATCCTAAATCATAATTTTGATTGCTTGATTTTATTGGTGTTTGTCTATTTGTGGAGGAATAAAGTTATGGAAGTAGGAAAAATAATGTACTTTCATTACAAGTGAATAAATAATTTCCATAATCACAAGTAGGTAAGTTTACTTGTTCACATGAGCATTACTTCTATCGGTTTTCAAACAAATTATTGTTGCTGAATTTCTTTGACAAAGTAGAAGGTGAATGTTGAATTTTCCACCCTCCATCTCACATGCCTCCCCTTGAACTATGATAAGTAAATGTAGGAATTAAGACAAGATTGTTCCTCCATTCTATCAAAGCGATATGCATCAGCACATTGGCAAATAAAGCAATGACTTAAGTTAATATATTTTGACATTTAGATATGCATGGGCCGATGTGCGTCGTCGTTCCTTTACTAATCGTAATCGCTTTTTGGCGCAAGTAATTGTTTTGAGAATGAAGTAACTTGAACTTGGAATGCCCTTTTGTAACTTTTGATGGATAGAAAATACATATTTTACTGACTTTGCCAATGTCAGATCCAATATGGTTTAGACCCAGACAAGTTCAACATTCAAATTCCAAATCTTGTCAAGAAAATAGTTATATTTGAAGAAATATCAGCATTGAAATGAGAGCAAGAGGGTGCTTTCGAGTAGCTCAGATTTTGGGCCTTCTCCCAGTTCAAGGCTTATGGAAAGGGACAAATTTTCCGGATGATCTTCACTTCAAGAAATTTTCGTTTCATCTGTTTTACAGGTCTATATTAAACTATTAGATTTGAATATAATCGTAATCACCATTAATACTTAACTAAATCTTTCCAGCTTTATCACCCTCGCCATGCGAGCCTCGATGAAAAACATTTTCATGGAATGGGCCGAGGGTCCCCGAATAATAGAATCCCTAACTGATGCCGCAACAGCGGAGATTGGCTTCACGACCACCTTCTGGACCGGGGTGATCTGTCAAGTTATCACCCTTTACCGAACCAACAAGTTCCTGTGCCTTCTGAAGAAGTTCCAGGAATATGACACGGCTTGGTTTAACAAGCCCAAGCACAATCTCCTCTACCGATTGTGCTGCCCCTTCCTCAACCAAAACATCCTGTTCCTCTTTGCCGTCACCGCCTACCCGGTCAGCTTGGTTGTGGGGGTCTGCATCTGCAAAGTTTTCCCGGATGTCTATTCCTCAATTGGGAGTCACCTTTCCGGTTTCCAGATTAACCAGAATTGGTACTTTGACATCCGGTTCCAGATTGGCATAATTACTTTGACCATTCTGGTATCATTTTTATCCGAGGCGGCAACCATCTTCCCGATAATACAGTTGAGCTACTTTGTCACGGAGTTGGAGCACCGGCTCTCTGAAATTTCTGGTAAGTTGGAGGAGCACTTCAAGACTTCGGAGGAGGTTGACAAGGAATATGACTTCCTTGTCAAGATGTCCAAGTCGGATAACAAGCTATGGGCGCAGGTAAGCCTTGCAGGGAAGGAAGGGTATTTTGTCAATCCTTCCAAGAAATTTTGGGGGCGGATGACCCAACAGTATTTGGATTTTACGCGGGTTTATGGAGCCTTTACAAAATTTTCTGGGATTTACTTTGTTGTATTGTATCCCATGCAAATCATATCCTGTGTGAGCATAATCTACTTGACCTTTGCCACATCCACTTTTGAGAAGCCGGTATTTGTGAACATCATTTTCAAGTGCATTATTGCCATGAGTTTGATTCGGATCTGGAGCCTGTGCAATTTGGGACATGGGTTAGAGGCGGAGCATGCAAAGGTCCTGAGGAAGACTTTGGATCAGGAAGTGGACAAGATTCAGAATGAGGAGGAGAAGATCCAATATGGGAAGTTTCTTCAGTTGCTGAAGGCCATCCCGATCCAGTTGAAAGCGAGTGGATATTTTACCGTTGGGCGGGGTAACATTCCAGGGGTAAATAGAAATGGCTGATAATAATCCTAATCCAAATATGACTGACTATGATGAATTAATAGCAAACAAGTCAAGGTGCGGCGGTGTTTAATGCTTTTGATGTAATGTAATTTAGATCATTGCAGCTCTGGTCTCTTACATCATTGTCCTCTTTCAGTTCAAGTTGGCGGAAAATTCCAGCAGCAACAACTCGACTGGGAGAAATGCAACAACCATGCAGTAATGGACACTTGCAGATTGGGAGATTTATGTTGATGTGGAAATAGTTTCCTGAGGAAATATTACAACATTTTAATTACTTAAACGTCTTAATCATATAAAAGTTAGTGACAATGGCAACCTTCTGGTCAACATATCTAGGTAATTAGTTAGCATATATGGATAAAATAAAAACCGAAATTGAGCATCGATCCAATTTGTTTACTAATAGGAATAAATAAATGTAGCATTTAATAATTGTGTTAATTTGACAATTTATAAAATCCAGCAACCGGTGCGTTATTGGCATACAACTTTGCAGATCAAGAAGAATCCCATCGCGCCCCAAGTCCTCAAAGTTGTTCTCAAATACCTAACTGGGTATTGGCTGTCGATTTCATGTTGGCTATCCCTTCCGCTTTTGAAGCAGCAGCAATGCCAAAATCAATTAGCTAATTCATCATGTAGAATCGAGTGACCAATAACTAACTGACATTTCGTCAAAATACTACAATATTTGCAACATGTTAGCAATTTACAAAATATATCTTACTCCGGCATCCTGTCAACTTTAACATTCACGCCATGTATCCAACCAATGGCGACAACGGCAACCCTTCGTAAAATTCTGAAATATCAATATGGGAAGGTGACGCATCACCTTAAACCAATCCAAACCAGTTTAAAGGAAAATAGTGAAAATACCCATCCACAACTCAAATTGCAACCCAGCCTACAAAGTAACTTGTTCAAATTCCGGAATAGCAAGCAACCAGGAAATTGATATTCAAGAAGTAACCTAGCCCATAATTCTAAAATCCCTTGTCCCTATTTTCCTTCTACCTGGCAACGGGAGATTCACAACTTTCACAAACAAAAACTTCCTTGAATTTTCCGGTTTGCTAAATGCTTCCGTATTTTTTTGCAGACATGACGATATGCATTCTACATTTGTATGAACATAAAAGTAAATGTATATATAGCATAATTATAACTTTCCATGCATTTCATCTTTAAGATTTAAATTTTCCCGAATGTGTAAAGCTAGATTAGAAAGGAAAGAAAGAATTTCCTAGCGAGTTAATGATATAGACAGAGGTTAGCCATTTAATCTGAATTCAACGAATTAATATGTGTACATATGTATGTTCTCCCATTCAACACTGTTTGTTTTATTTTTACTCAGAGTCATGTCATATACTTCTAGTCAAGTTAAACAAACTGGGAAAACCCACATTTATGAAGGAGCAAGCATCCAAGAGCCAAATCCAAATCGCACAAAAATATATTTCATTTCTATGAAACGGTTACCCAGTGCATTTTCTGATTCAGGGTCAGCAAAAAGTATTTACCATTACCTTAAGATGTTTGATATTTATTTTACATGTAATTTGTGAACATAATAGAAGGGACTTTGAAATGTAAGAGGACTGCTTAAATTGTATGTCCATGTCATCATATATTATGATAAAATTATTGGTAGTCTTAAAACAAACCAACTTGAGTCATCACATTTTCACGTGAACGAAATATTGAAAGGGCTTACTCGAATGGAATATTATTATGGAGTGGATTGCAGCCCAAGTCCATACATGATTTCATCACCCAACTAAAATTATATTCTTTCTCGTCGTCAGGACAAGTAGCATGGATTAAGGAAAAAATCCAAATCAGACCCTTTCTACGTCTACCTTGCACACTGTTAAAAAGGGAAAAAATAGTTCAGTCAAGATTAATACGACTGTCGAAGGTGGTAATAATGACTATGACATGATGGGACAGAGAGATAGTCATAAATGAACTGGGAAGAGATGATATTAATATAAATACTAATTTCATTAGAAGAGAGACATCATTCAATCTCGCCTGCTTACGCTTAGCTTGACTGCCGTACATTCGAACTAAAGGCTCTGTCCAAGACCGAACTAATATTCAAACATTCTCATATTTTTCAATAATGTCAATAAGTGCATTGCAAATGACGACTGATTGGACTTTCGATTTGTGATACTGTTTATGAAGGCTTAGGAATGCGAATCCGTTAATACAACCAAAAATAAGTGTACCTATCTATATGAATTTAGCAAATTTAAATTTGAATGAGTGAAAATGGAATTTTATTCATATAATAATAGAATGGGCTTAGCCAGTCAAGCTGAATGCTCAAAATTAGGAACTGGGGATGTATCTTCATCTCCTATTCAACATTGTTAATTTTATTTCTACGCAACCTCATACTTCTACAGGCTAACCAAACTTCGAACGAAGGAGTACGTGATGTTCAATTAAATTCACGTAGGTACTTGCACCCAAACCAAATCCTAATCCTACCTGAAATACCTAGATTTCACTTCCACGAACCTTCTAACCAGTACATTGCCAATCCTAAATCCTAATCCCTCATTGTACTTTGTTCACATTCAACCACCAAGGAAAAATATCAGGAATGTGATGATGACTTTTAAAGTAGCGATAATTCTATTCAGTGCTCCGTTCGGCGATTAAATTTTACATCGTGAACCTACCTGGTAGGATTGGGGTACTCAAAAATTAACCAGGACGACCAGAAGCAGGCAGATGAACATTGAGTATAAAAGAGCTTGTCTTGACTATCCAACTCATCATTCGCCCCCAGAAAGTTCGCCTTGACTGACTCTCATTTGAGCTAACTCATATCTGGTCTGCCACAGACTTAACTGAACTTGTCACATACTGACTACTAGTTAAACTTGTCACCATGGATTTCAAGTTACATCTCTGTGTAATTGCCATCGTTATCGGGGTGAGCTCCGCCAATTTCACTTCCGGCTTTGACTACGAGAAAGACACATTACAGGTATGGTCATAAAACAAAAATTCAAATTGCATCTTATCATGGTTGTCTTAATTAAGATTGAAATCTCCAGGTATTATATATTATTATACTTTTACTTAACAGTTTGACCTTCTGCTCGCTTCCGACTCCCAGCTGAGTGCCGAGGAAAAGTCTGCTTTCTCAGAGGTATGGTCTCACAGCTCAAGTGTAGACTTGATTGAGTAAACAAAGTTCTTTTATGAAGTTCCACAATTATTTTTTTTCTCATTTAAAATTTCTTTCATTTTATTTTGCTTTTAGTTCAAAGCAACGGTGGATGTGTTTCGAGACCAACTCCCAGCAGAGGAGACCTACGACTACTGGTTTCTCCTCAGGTTCCTATCCGCCAAGAATTTCGATGTTCAAGAGGCCTATCATGCCTTGGAAGAGCATATGACTAGGTGGCAAGAGAAGGGCATTAATAACATCCTGGAGTGGGACTGGAGCGACATGGAGGAGAAGTTCCCATACGCCAAATTACAGATCCAGTCCGAGCAGATAAGGGATAGTGTGGCTCTCTACTGGCCTCTGGGCTATTGGGACATCTCGACCGAACAGCCAGATGAGTTTGTGAGGTTTGGCAGCTACTCGGGTTACAAGATGATGGAGGATCTGAGCCGCACCGCGAGGGTAGTTGCCGCTGCAAAAGGAACGGACTACTCCTCCAAGTTCCATGTTATCGTCGATATGAAGGGTGGTCGTTTCTGCTTCGGTGGGGACATTCAAAATTTGATAGTTTTTCCTGAAGTTGCTGCCGAGTTCTATAAGGAGGCAACCGACCGCTTCATCTTCACTAATGGTTAGTTGGTCACTTATTAATATACTTTCATAATTGCTCACTGAAATTGTCCTCCGACTAACCAATTTATTCTTGAAATTTTGTTTACAGTTCCCAATGTCCCTACGTTCGTTTGTGAGTGGTCGTCCGAAGGAAAGCTGACTTGTCCGGATGAGTCCTCAACCAGCGGGGGAAATATTGTTGTAGGACCACTTGAATTAAACGAGGTGTAGTTTATCGAACAGTGTACGAATATCATTTCTTCGCATTTTCTTCTTTTCGTTGTAATTGTAAATTAATTTTAATTATAATTGTGAATTTTTAACTTGTAAGCTGTAAATAGTGTTACTTTACGTTATCTGTTAAATGATGGTAAATTAGTTTAAGATGGATTTCTTTTTGATTTCCAAACAAGCATTATTTGTGGGAAGTGTATACAATTATTTATAAATATATTTTAGCTGGATTAGATAAATATTTATTTTATAATATCTGATTGTAACTTGAAAATAAAGTGGAATATCTTGGACAACATCAAAATTCATAACTACCCTTGTTTAATTTCATTGCGTTTCGATTCAAAAAAGGAAATGATTCATTGTCATTATCATACCATGTAACATGAGCATGCATGTTCAACCGGAGGAATAACTTAAGTATTACTTATTAAAAAAATCTGTTGAATCCAATATCATAATCCTAATGCTTCCCAAGGGAAATCATTCATATATAGTGGAATGTATAGTAATAGCCCATTACATAATTCTCTATAAACACCTTTTATCGCACAAGCACAACACAGAAATCTGGTAAAATGACATTGGAAAAGATATTTAGGTAGTCTTAAAGCGAGTCAAATGAAGTCATCATCATATCTTCTCATGAATAACCTACGAAGGGATATTAGTTAGAGTGGCATATTATTATGGCGAAGCTCTTAATCCATGTGCATGAATCATTTTATTATATCATCATCAGGCCCATGATGTTTATAAAAAGTCATATCGGTTTTGGGTAACTTGTGTGCGGGGAAACTCTGTATGCTAATGTTTTTAGTAAAGATAAGTAGATTAAGGGGCATTTATAAATTCATATTTTTCATATTTA
>JAQIXQ010001674.1:0-13376 GCA_034700485.1 Pseudosinella alba | reverse complement strand
AAATAATTGGCAAATCAAAATTAATAAATCTCCTCTTCAATTCGACCTCTCCAAATTAAATAAAAATTGTGCTTGGAACTTCGAACATTTTATTACGCACCAGTGCTCCTTACACACCACAACGCAATACTAAACTCATAATCAACTTTACCAAATTCTTCAATCCTCTCACATCACCTCTCCATCTCACTCATTATTCACCACTATAAGAACCACCGTATCCCCGACCCCCAAGAAGGAGGATCCCCCTGAATTCACGGGTAGAGGCCTTACCTACCGTGACAATATGTACCTATACAGACATGATAGAAGTTGGAGGGAAATTAGTAAATCATATAAGTTTGCATATATTGGAGGGGATCCCCATTTTATCTGTCCTATTATATTTGTATGTGTTGTTTTTTTTTTGAAGTAAATACTACTATCATCTTTTAGTTGAAGATGGAAAGAATTAGAGGGGATGTGTATGTGTATGAATAATTTAGGAAGGGGGAAAAATTGTCTTTGAGAGGATATTTATTTTAAAGTATATTTGGACGAAATTAGGATGTTCAAGGGGGGTTTTGATTATCTGATTTTTTATTGATAGATATATCCAGGTGTATTCATTTATCTCATGTAATTTTGTAAAGGAGTGTTGAGTTTTTTAGTCGGTTGGGACCACAATTGAAATAATGGTTGGTGATATAATAAAAAGTGATTGCTGGAGTAAATAAATTATGATAATTCACTGCTTGAACTATCTATGTGGGGGAGTCGTTAAAAGTCAGAATTATCCCGTAAATTGAGCGGGTTTTTTTGTGATGTGTAAGACAGGAGGATTGTATATATACAATATTTGTGTGCGTCAAGTATGTTTTTTACTTACATGGAAATTAATGAGCAAATGAAAGGAAAGGGTTTGGTTTGGTTGCCTACTTGCATATAAGTAGGTAGATACTTGGGATTAATAATTTAAATGCATTTACATATAGATAGGTAGATACTTGGGATTAATGATTTAAGTGTATTTGCATATAGGTAGGTATTAATTTTTATGACGATTGACTGCGCATGGAATATTCACGTGAGAGAATTATGTCTTGCTGTTTTGTGTTCCAGGGATCCGGACAGGAAGGTCATATTTTGTCATTTAGAAAAATGGTTCCAATAAAATAACTTTCGTTTGTAGAATAAAATTCTGAAAAAGAGAAGAGCTTTAAGGGTGATTAGTTGTTTTTATATAAGAGGAAAAATGTAGTTAGCCATTCATGTAAGATGGGGTTGAACATAATATCGTTTAAATGGTTATTTTTCAGGTAGTGGTACTTAGTAGACAAAGTACGTCCTGTTTTTTTGTTTGATGACTAGATTTGTGGTCCAGTCGGTGTATGAAAATGAAATGGAGAAGAACATTTTGTTTTACTTTGAAGCAAATTGGTGAAGATTAGATTGTTATATATATACGTAATTGGTATACTTAAATATGCAATGTAATGCGATGGATGATAGAACGATATGCGGTAGATACGTATGAACTGAACATATCTATTGATGTGAATGCATATGAAATGGCAATGACAATAGAGCAATATTAGCTATGTGAAGGAGCTGGTCATTTAATGTTGGAGTAACATTTTTATTTTTGTGAAGATGGACTACCTGTGGTAGGTTTAAATATTTATGGAGTACGGTAGTAGTAAAGTAGCATGCTAGTAATTTGTTTTTATAGAGTAAAGATAAAAATCCATGAAGGTTAGATTGCCTTGGTATAATTCAGAATATGTATTTAAATTATTTATTTATTTTTTTTGGAACGTAGTTACTCCGTTGTAAACGGTTTATTTTATTTTTGTTGAAAAAGATCGGTAAGATGGGAAGAAGAGGATGAGATAGAAATTTGGACCAATTTCGTCAAACATTTAGAAAATTTACATAATAGATTCATAAAGATTGATAGAGGATTCCCGGAGAGGGATGGAAAAAAGGAGACTGAGTAAGGTGTTTGCTGTATTAGATATAGCTTCCGAGTAAAAAGTAGTTGGTTGCGACAGACTGCGGTTAGGTTAGCAAGAATATTATCCGTCTGTGTGTCCGTGTGTCGTTAAATTAAAATTTCCAAGTAAAAGTATTTTTTTTCGCGGAGTTTGTTTATTTGTTTCATTTGGGTAATTATATTTATAATTTCAAGGTTTGTAAATGGAAATATTTTATATTGAATTTGGACCGCAAATGGTTCGAAATATGAAAATTTCGGAGAAAACCAACTATGTGTATCAAATAATTCAATTTTGGAAAGTTTAGGATGGTGTGAATTCAAATTCGCTGAAATTATGTAAATCGGATAAGTTTTGAAGGAGATACAGAGGTTTGAATCTGAGCAAAAATTGATCGTAAATTTGTCGAAAATGTGAAATAATGAATTAAATCAGACGAGTAAGATGTCGTTGGATAGGGGTGAGTGAATGCAACTCAATTTTGTTAAAATCTTTGAAATCGAATAAATCGTTAGGAAGATATGAAGGGTTGACCGTTTCGAAAATGGTCGATGTTAGTATAAGTTTTTTGTAAAATTGGAGGTAAGCATAGCAAGTGCTATGTCGTTCGAAAGGTAAAAATGAATGTGATTCAAATTTGCAAAAATATTTACGATCGGACTATCCATTGTTGAGAAATTTAAATTTGAAAGGATATTTTTTATAGTGCGCAAAAATTAAATTTTGTGAAATTTTAGTTTAAGCATATGAAGTTATATATCATTTGAAAGAGGATGATCAGGTGATTTCACTATTGCTAAAATTATTTGAATCCGATGTACCGTTTTGGAGAAAAGTAGGATTGAAAGTTTCGAAATTTTCCGGGCGTAATTTGTTAATTTGAATTTTTAGGCGAAAGGTTGGAAGTTAAGTAAGTTATAGTCATAATGATATACAAATTGTAGAATTCCGCATAAATAAAATTTATTCTGATCGAAAATGTGTCAGACACAAAAATTATTTAAGAGCAAGTTTACTCAATCATTTGACAGGGTTAATATTTTTTAGCTAGGATTTGGTAAAGAAGACGGTGAAAGGAAGTTTTGTATGCATGTGTATTTTTCTGAATGGTTTAGGGATGAGAAAATGAGTAGAAGATGGGAAATCATCGATTCATGATCATGACATGATATGCAAGGACTTATTCCTTTTTTGTGTGATTTGGTAGTTCGAACTGCATTTAGTTTTCTAATATGTACCTTCAATATGTTAAGAATGTTTATTTTGTTATAATTTGTTACAATGTGGTGGAGCCATTTGTGAATTGCATATTTAGTAGGTACAAAAATGTATATATTTGGAGATAATATTTCAGTATTCTGAGCAGAAACTGAATAATATAAAAAATGTATCATATTTTGTGACAAAAGATGCTGCGGATATATTTTGTTTGAGGTATAGAATAATTCTCTGAGCTGGGAATTATTAATTAGATACGTAGATAGAGTAAATGCAAATGAGTGAGCTTTGTAGTTTTGTTTTTTCTGGTTAATTCGTTTTTTGATGATGAAACTTGGTTTTACAAAAAATTACTTGTTGTGATATTCGTATCTTTGAGGTCCAGAAATAGAATTTTATGAGCATTTTTGCCTTTATTTTTTTAATAAGTAGATATGAATGGAGCTGATTAGTGATGATGTAATATGTATGTACCTATTTTTTCTTGATATAGGAGCTTTGTATCTTCGTCTGCGTAAATAAGCTAAGTAACAGGAGAGCTGAGAGACAGTTTTAATGAGTTTCCATGCCTTTATTTTTGTAATGGAGTAAGGGATATGAGCTTTTTATTTTTGGTCTGCATATATAAGATATGTATCATGAGAGCAGAAAGATAGTTTTTTATGAGGTTCGCAATCAGTAATCAATTTAATATTATGATTATCCGTTTTCTAGATATTTTTTACAGAGTTTAGTAGAAGCGTAGTTAAGTTAGCCCTATTTTAGATGCAATTTAAGTTTGAATGGTCGATTGGGTTGCATGTAAAATGTATACAGTTCAATCGTGTTCACAAGTTCGGGAGGGTTTTGGGGGAATTAGGTGAGCATGTCATGAAAAGTATGCCAGAGAACATGGCTTGAAAGAGAGGATTGGGATTGAGGGTCCCAATGGGAATTAATCAAATTTGAATAGGCCTAATCCAAGTTTAATTAATTATAAATGAATCAGTCTGGAAAGTTGAAGTGGGGATTATTTGTTTTGTTAAAAAAAATTTTTGGGTGAAAATAATTTTCCTACGAATGAGTAAGTTTGAACTCGAAGCGAAGGACTTGCCCTGATTTGCTAGATCAGATGGACAAGGTTTAGAAAAGAGGAACACCGGTGCCGTCGAAGAACTCCAAGGAAACGGATTATGGGGTCCGAATCCAAGGGAAAGTATAATGCTTATTATTTTATTTGCAAATATACTAATCGTGAGTAGTGCGGTGGCCATAACTCCCAAACGAAGATTCAATTGACATTTTTGTTATTAATATGTGCATAGAATACCGTATTTAGGAATTACATCTTGGGTGCTATAAGCCACCAATTTGGGCGAATTTTATTTATTTGATTTAGGAGGAAAGTTACTTAAATTTTGATTCATTTTATTTAATAAGTGCTTAAAAATTGGGATCGGATCAGGATCAAATAATGACATGGTCAGTGTCTTGTTTTTATTCATGTTGGGAATGGTCAATTGAAATTTGGGTAGATAGTATATGTATATGTATTTATTTAAGTTTCTATGTATTTATGTATATCTTTTTATGTATGTTTCGAAGAGCATTCTTTATTTTATTGGACCGAGATATATATTTGTTTTATTATTTGAATTATAGCTGCATGACGCGAAGATTGATTTAATTGATGGTAAATGGATGAGAAATGGATGTTAGTTGCACCTTTTTGAATGAGAATTGACTATTTAGAAGCCTAGAGCAAGAAGGCTTGATATGAAGAGTGGGGGATAGGGCTGATGTCGATAAGTTGTGATGGTCGTAGTACTGGTTTGCATCTGAGACCAGACACGAGGAAATAACCATGATTATTATTTCTCGCGCAATTTCCCTAAATTTTCGGTTGATTTATATGTATATGTATGTGTGAGATATATGTATATGTATATGTGAGATATTGATGTGGGGGGAAATTGGAGTAGCTCTTAGGTGCTTAACACACAACCACAGTGTTCAGGCAAATATTTTTTTTGTTATTAATCATTCAATTTGCACTAGGGAACCTGCACTAGTTCCATCGTGAACACTTATTATAAATAGCACGTGCAGGGCGCGACTTTGCAATTAAAACTGTGGATCAGACATATAGTCATTTAGAGACTTTATAAAAATGGGTGGCACTACTCCTAGAATGCTTTAATATTGCTGCGAATGGGTATAAGAAATAGGCATAGATAATTTGTGTAGCAAGTTGAGTTGTTAATATGGGGTTTTAGACAGAGAGTAAAAAGATGTAAGTTTGGATGATGACTGAATTCAGATTTTTTTGAGAGCAGCTTGTAAGTTTGTTATTTATTTCATGAGTTAGAATATGACCAAGATAATATATTTTAAGAAGTGAGCAGCATTTTATTTTTATGAAGTTGGGAACGAAGCGGAGCGGAGAATACAAGAGATCTCTTGTGGGGTGGAGGGAGAAAAGTATATATTTAAAAAATATGAAATGAAGGAAGAGATATATATGTAAGCTTGAAACGCAAATGGGAAGTTTTATTGTTTGATTTCTGTGTGGATATAAGATGACGATAGCTATGTATTACTGGATGTTATACTATACATAGTGAAGAAATCAGTGAGATGTTGTTTGAATTTCATTACTTCATACAAATGGTTTAGTTGGTAAAATTAATCATATTGTTTAATTAAAATGGAAGGAGAGGGAACGAAGAGTACGAACATTTCTGTCTATTGTAATTCAGTCTGAAGATCGATACGGAGCTATTGTCAAGATGAGATTTGTTCGAGGTGATATAGGTGCAAACACCAAGATAATTATGTAACTTTCTATATGATTTAATGAGTGTTTTTTATTATCCATGCTAACATAGGAAATGAGAAAATAGTTCGTCTAAACTAGTCATGTTAACTATTCCTGATTCCTGAATTTTCCAATGGGAGCGGGATAATGTTAAGTCAATTCCATTTAGAGAGAAAATCGGAATATATATCTGTATTGATTCATTAGTAATAATGTGAAAGATGGCAAAAGGTTGATTCATGGAAACGGTTATTAATGTTTCCCGAAAGTTGGAAAAGATTGATAATGAATGACCGTCAAGGAATTAAGTACCGATATATACCTGATTGCGATTATAATAGCCAAAAATTGAGACGTTTAATAGATGAAGAAGTAGTCCATTTAATTTTATTACATTTGACGTGTTATTAAAATGGGATGGGATTAAAAATTTATTAAGATTGTATCATCATTTTCATCATTTTATTATTATTAGCCTGAGAATATGGTGAAATGAGGATGAACCGAAACGTGTGTGCTCATCTATATGTGAAAACCTTGTTAGAGGAACAAAAGCTGGAGGATTATTTTTTCATAGAGAGAAAAAATTAGATGCAGTTGCATTTAGCTTAATTTTTTAGGAAGAGCAGAAAAAGGAGAGTGAAATAAGCTTATAGTTATGCCTTCAGAATTGAACAGAATCGAAAGGATTTTGTTCTGGTAGGAAATAGAGCAAAATTGAATATGAGATGATGATGAGTCAGAGTCATAGTCATAGTCATATCTCATACTCATCATTGTTGATTATGAGAGCATCAGAAGAGCGGGAATTTATATGATAGAGATTCTAATAAAGCTAAACTGTGTACTTTGAGTTGAGGAGATAGAACGGTGTTGTGTGGAGGGAAAAGATTGAGAAATGGTTAGGATGATATATCCAAGAGAGATTCTACTTGTGGTTGAAGAAGGAAAATGATCTGATATTATTGTGTTAAATAGGTTGTAGGTATGTAGTTTTAGTTAGACCAAGCGCTTGGCTTTTGAGTAGCTTTAGTTTGTAAAAAATGCATGACTCAGAGAGAGATAGGATGTGTTACAGAAAAAAATTCGTTCGAAATGACTAGGAAGGGGAAAATGACTATATCATGTATGTAACACGATGGGGGGAAGAGAAAGTAATATTTAGATAGAGAGGGAAATTATGGCTGTAATAAAGATGTTGATGGTGATGGTCGATCTTAAGAATATATTTTATATTTTTTTTGGGATATTATTTTACATGCCAGTTGATTCGATGCAGGAAATATCAGTCTTATATAATTGGCTTGGCTTGGACGATTGGAGTAAGAGAAAGGAGAAGACGAAAGGAGCGTTCATAAAAAATGTTATGGGATCGGATGGAGTATATTTGTCTAGCTGAATTATTGAATAATTGAAGCTCAGGTTTACTTCGACTTTATCAGGCGAGATAAGAGAGCTTATGCCTGTTTAGAGCATATTTTTTATTCTTTTGTCACACACTTCTAGATGTTAAGACTGATGTATGCGTCGTTTCAGATAAAAATATATTCGAATATTGACTGTGACCGTGCCAGAATAGAATATATATTATTTTTATTCGCGCTCATTGCGTGCTTTCTAATAAAATTATTATTTGGCCAGGTATAGTTTGGCGTTGACTGTAGCCTAAATGATTTTAATTTTTTTGTTAGTGGGGATGGGGAAAAGAGAATGAAATATGAATAATGAAATATGGCATGGTTGGATTGCTTTTTTAGAGAATCCGCTAAATTATTCCTAATCCTAAATGAAGATTTTTGTTCTTAGGGAGTTAGGAAGGATTTAATGGAGAGCGATAGAGAAAGACAAAGACTACTGTGATGATAATGTTTCCTGCTGGGAGGAAGTAGATATGTAATTTTTACTGTGACTTTCAGTGACCGCTAGATAAAAAAAGTTTTGCTCTTGATATGAAGTCAGGATATTTTTTTAGAGAAAAAACATCTGCCTAGATAAAATGTCGCAACATATATTACGATAAAAAACTTAGATTGGCTTCAGAGGATACGGCATAAAGAATATCAATTTTTTTTGCCAGATGGGATGAAGGAAAAATTATTTGCATCGGGATGATGATGCTAATTGAAAGTTAGAGGGGGGAATTTTATTCAACAAAGGAGTTTTAGGAGGGAAAAGATAGATCAGATTTGTATGGTTGTTTTATTCTTTACATGCCTTGGCAGAGAAAAATTATACCTGCAATATATTATTAATAGAATGCCACAAATTAACGAGAGATGATATTTTTTTGTTTTGTGGGAGGGAAAGAGATATTTTTTCTATTTAATTTTGCATGGCTTGGTATAGTTAAGCTTCTGCAATACGGCATTATATATTAGGCGGCCAAAGTTGAGGAGAAAGAAGACGGAAATATTTTTTATTGCATTTTTTTGGCTGACGTTGCAAAGCCAAAGTTCCGCAATGCGGCATTGTTAATGCAACAGCCATTTAAGAGAGATTTAATGAATTAGGGGGGAAAGATATAGAGAAGGGATATTTCTTTATCGAATTTTGCATGACATGACAAGTCAAATGTCTGCGAAGCTCTTTTTTAATGTAGCTTCAGTCTAGGAGAAGAAATTACTTTGGAAGGGTAACAATTCAGACCTGGGAAAGTGTCGCCCAGGGACCGAAGATCGATGGTTCTCATTTTTTCTAGCTAAATGAGTCCGTTTCTAGTAAAAGGCTACTCGTTTTAATGAAAAATGGAATGGGAAATCGGGGAAAGTGAGATTTTTAAGTCTAGGAAGAACGTATTTAGTTCCCGATTTGGGGGAAATTTTACAAAACGCTTTTTGCATATTTTGACGGGTAAAAAGTATTTTTGGTGATGATTAATTTGAATTATGAAATGGACTGGATCGGCGAAGGAAGTAGAAGATGATGCTGAAAAATTGCTCATTTTTTCCAGAATTATTATGATGCCGATCGGTGCTCAAAATGGGCCATTATTTTATTCATAAATATACTGCTAGAGAAGGAAATGGGCAGTTTTGCATTTCGAAATATGATTATAAAGGGCTCAACTTTATAATATTCAGCTCATGAGAGAAAGCATTTAAATGCGAAATATTCCATCATTTTAAGAAGGAAATGAAACATGCCATGTATTTTGGTTTCATGTTATATTTGAGATTTTTTATAGATTGCTTATTATTTTAGATTCGGAACAATGGATGATTAGATTTTTTTATGCTTTTTTATCTTTGATTTGTTTAAATAGACCGAGAATTTAAATTTTTATTTGCTCAAATGGATTATATATTTTTTGTGTAAGAATTCTTTATTATAAATTGCTCAGTTTTATGATTCCGAAATATGGGTAATTAGGGTTCTTTATGCATTTTTTTTGCTTGAAATGGTTTAATTAGACCAAAAATGTTGATTATTATGTTCAAATGGATTATGTCACTCACATTAAGATTTTGCAACCATTGCTCATGGTTAAGCGTTCCCTTCGAAGTTTTAATTTACAAGGGAAGTTTCACAAGTTTTATTAATGCCATTTTATTTTATTTTAATTATGATTAGCCAAGATATTCCAGTTTGTATTTTATATAAGTAGCCTTAATAAATGTGTATACTCTGATTTTGTGAAGGATATTATTAAGCCAGCTAAAATAAATATGATTTTGATTTTATCTGCCAGTTTTTTATGAGAATGTTCCAAAAGTTATGTATTTTTATGTATCTGATGTGATTTTATAAACTAAATATTATTTGGTGCATTATTTTTTTGTATATTTTTTCATTTGGAGAGACTAGCACAGGAATAATCCCCATAATTCGAGAGATTTGGATATATGGGATGGTAATATAATTGCATGAGTCAATCTAGATAATTCCAAGTGAAAATATAAGATGGGATTATCAGATTGCCCCAAGGTGTGCCAATTTCTGCCTTGGTTATGTATGTAAATATGTATGCAATTTTCCGTTTCCTAAGATTAAATCTAGGCTTTTTTTTGGAAATATTTCGACTTGCGTGAAATGAATTCCATGGAGGAAGTTGAAAAGCTTGAAATGGGATTTTTAAAGTTTGATTTGATGCGGCAACGACCACAATTATGTACAGAAAATACTCTGTTCGGTTGTAAGTATGGATATGTAGAAATTATAATTTAATAAAATTAATTTGTACTTACGGACCAGAAGTTGATGATATAGGCTTAAAGTAGCAAGAACAGAGGAGGAAGTTAGGAAGAAATTTTATCGAAGCACAGGGCGAAGATTTTCAAGAAAGGAAAGAGAATTAATCCGTTTGAAAGAGAAAGTGCTCGTTTATTTTTTATATTTTTCAGAAAAAAATGGATAATATATTTAGTGGAACATGGGTTGTTTAAATAAGCTGCCAGCAATATCATACCACAAAGAATGAATATGATTTCTCTAAATTGGTTAGTGTGCCTTTAGAATAAACTACTAGTTTGGGGACTTTAAGGAAAAAAGTGGGATTTGTAGTATTGGTGCGTGCAGTCGGGGGAGATGGGCTCAGACTTCCTTCAGTTGATTTAGGGAAAGGATGAGACTGCACACACTTTGTATGATAAAACGTAGCTGACTGGCTTCCCATCAGCCCAGCCAGGAATAACGGTAGTTGAGCGGTTAAGAAATGGTAAGTATGGCCGAAAACGAGTACGAGGATAACTCTTTCAAACTTTAACTTTTATTAACACTCTTTTCACCTTCAAGAAAATGGAACATATGTTTTAGATCTCATAAAAACACAGTAGGAATAACCTAGCCTAAAGGGAAAGTGGGCAAAGGAGCCCCCACGAGAGCAGAGCTTCCCCCAAGAGGGGTTCTTCAGGTCTTCTTCTCTTTTCTGGCTTCTGTCTCTAACTTCTTCCTTCTTGGCTCCTCTCTCTCCTTTTTATACTTCCGCTTTCTCCGGCTTTGGTGGCTTGGGCTCGGATTTTCTCCATTTTCATGAGTCATGATATTCTCATGAAAATGGAACGAAGATCCATCGCTCTTCGAAGTCTGGCTTCGCGGATCTTCATGCTTGGAGGAGAAAGCCATAAAATATATATTATATATATTATATATGTGGGGATCTTTCACTTTAGACGTTTTCTTGAAAGAGGGAGGATGAAAAGTGAGTATCACAATAGGTAGGTACATATAATTGTAAAACGTCAATGACAACATTTTACTGTAATGTACTGTACTGCAGTGACTAATGACTGTAATTTTCCACTCTGCAAATTTAACTAACATAGGTACCTTTGCAATTAATGACATTTTGATTGACCTGTAATGGCTTCCGAGAATTGAATTGGTTGGTGATTCATTACTGAATTAACAATGTGCTACTAAAAGAATTCAACTGCTGCTGTTTAGTGCTGCTGATGTTCAAAGCGTGTAAATTAAAACATGGCACCACAAGTTTATAATCCTGATACTTATCAATGGTAAAAGTTAGATGGTTACGGTACGGTTTGAACATGAACATGATATATGCTCCTTGTAAAATTTGCAAAATAATGTACTCGCGGTGCTATGAATGTCATGAATTAATTAATGAACATAGTTGCTGTTGCGCAATTCAATCATTTCTGGACTCAAAATAACGATGACAAAGTGGGGATGCTGTTCGAGAAGCTTTCGGGAGACGTCAGAGTCTCAGGCCTCAGAGCACTTCACATTTCATGTCAGGTCACTTTCGTTGAGCTTCGGTGAGGAGTTTTACGTCCTCGTTCTAGTTCGGATGCCATCTCAGCGGTCCACTGAGGAATTGTTCTCCCTGTTCGGATCGGAGTTATAAACTTTTATTGGACATTTATTGTCCATCGAGGCGGAATCAATTAATCTTCACAAAAAAATAATTAGTTAACTTCAGCTAATTTCAGTTCACATTTCACATTAAAAAAAGGCTTTTTTTCTGGTGCTTTCTTTCCTACTTTCTATCGACTAATAAGTGATAAAAAGTTTAATACTGAGGAGAGGCTTTCCTCCTCCCCCAGTTCAGCTCAAAATGCGATCTATATGGAGGGAGGTAATTTCCCATCCACTCCATTCTGGGTTCTATTCAAAATAAGGATTCCTCCTTCTTCGGACTGCCTGAAACTGGAGGGCACCTCTTGGCCTTAGCTCAGCCTAAAAGCGAGTCTCGTAGAACGGCGATATTCTGTCTATTCTGTTCCTGATCGGAACGCGACCACCGAAGAGTGGAGGCTTGTCTCAATTCATGAGGACGTGGATCCCGACATGGGATAAAAAAATGAGCGAAAGTTCCTATCCTTCAATCCGGCTGGCTAAAACCTATTTTAGCCCAGCCTCCCAACAAGAAAAATTTAATCAAAAGGGGATCCTTGGGTTAGTCTACCGCTAAGTCAAGTTTTGGGGTAAATAGAAGAAGCGTAATGCACGCAACAATTGTAATGAATGTGACCAATGTTAATTTTAAAATTAACATAAAAATGGCTTAAGTAATCAGGATGTCTGTTCTCGTTAACAGCAATTAAAACTGAATTGGAATATCCTCTAAATGCAACCGCATTGCCGATTTCTACCCATATCAATTTGCAGCATTGACACCTCCCATTTTTAAATGCTGAAATTTTCTGCGGTGTGGTGGCGATAGCTATGGAGGTAGGTATGAAACTAGCTGTTTATGCAACAACTAATTATTCTTCCATCACTTGACAATAATTTCGGAAATCTGGGAGTCACAAATACTTTACATTGGGTTTAACATACCCCAACAAAATATTTGACTTGGACTTGGAGGGACCAAATATAAATTTATTGTTTCCTTATGACTGCATGCAGATTAAAAGAATTTCCGGGCATACAGATTACAACTGGCGTTTGTGTTTTGAGCAACCGGGTACTACGCAAGCCTCTACCTTTGGTTTGAACTAACCATATTTTTTTATGACCGATAATAATGACAGATTATCGATCATTATTTTTACGTCGTTTACTATAGAATAATTCTTTCAATATAAAAGAAATTCTTTGAATAGGTGAGTTGCTTGAGACAAATCCAATAGGAATTCTCCATTTGATTTGTGAAACAATCTTGCTCATACACTACTTCCTCGTCGGTTGAGAAAATTATTTTTATTTTGTTCAATTCGTATCTTCACCAAATATGACTAAAAGAATGGGAATATATTTGTTATTATTATTATTAATAGTTCTGAACCAAAGGATATATGACACATTTCTAATTGCAAAATAATATGGATAGCTGATATTACTAATCTGGTCCCTCTAAGCTCCTAAAAATGTGGTGGGACGGGCAATTTGCATATGAAAGGGCATCGACAAAGCATAATACAACTAGACGAGAGCTCATTGCTTGCCTGTCTGAGTCGTCGGTGTTTTACCTAGTACGT
>JAQIXQ010001673.1:0-13377 GCA_034700485.1 Pseudosinella alba | reverse complement strand
TACGATCGTAAGGTTACATAGGCACAGCTGTGCACAGATAAATTTGATTATATAGTACACGTAAAATATTTTTTGCCATATGTTGTACACGATCGTAAAGTTACTTAGGCACAGCTGTGCACAGGAAAATTTGATTATATAGTACACGTAAAATATGTTTAGAGTAGGGCGAGTCTCATGATTGGTCTCAACTTAAGCATGCCATAGGTATGGGTTTCCTTGGCCATTCGATCCCGTTCAAAGTTGAGTACTTGCGTGATCCACTCCTCTACCAATTCAGGTTCCCGATAAACATAATCCTGAAAGTTGCCAACTCCGATGAAGCAAAATCCTGTGATGATGATGAAGCCTGTCCAAGATGCTTGAGTTCCAACATCCTTATCTCGAGATACAACTGTGTGGAGCCCTGATCCAACCTGGAAGATCCCGCTGGGGATAAGTAATAGCGATGTTAGGAGGAAAAGCTTCTTGTTGATTTTGAGCCTGTCAAAGTTCTTCCCATTCCTCCATGTATAAGGTGTTCCCGTGAATTTCAAACGGGTTTTGGAGATTAAATTAAACTCCGTTGTGAGGCCTGACCTGGTTATCATTGTCTGTTGCTGTTTGTTAGCAATAATTGAACCTCTTTTATCTTCCCACTCTGTTCAAAAAATGAGGAGTACTCTTGATGCGATGACGTTATATAGCGTGACATCCTGGACGAATTCCGGCCACTACCATCTAAGTTTATTGTACATATTTACGACTAAAAATTATCCAGGGATTTATTTGATTACATATTGTGAATTATACAGATGGGAAACTCAAAAACATGAATCCCTAGATGATTTTTAATGCGCCTTCAAATTTTAACACGTCCGACTGGGAGCCTCATAAAATATAAATACTTCCAGACTTGTCCGATCGGTCCGCTTCCATGAAACCAAATTATATAAGTATGCATATTTTGAGGTGACTGGGGGACATGGCATAATCTGATGTTTTATCAGCCTCGACGATGGCGTTGGCACACTTGTTATGACTTGCCAGAAATAATACAAATGCTTCTAAAATATCTGAAAGTATAATTGCCATTTTAAAAGCTGTCCAATGTCCGTACTAACAATGTCCATAGTAGTGCTAAATGTAAGTGCATTAGGGAAAACATGATTTGCGGAATGAGATCGCTTGTAAATTAAATGGGATCTCCCTTCGCCCCCCGTAAATTTCCCTATTGCACTTGTTAGTACGACGTTATACAAAAATATAATAACTATCTTGGTAACCCTAAGATTTTTACGATTACTTAATGAATTCGACATATTATGTTCAAATACTTGGACAGTTCAAGTATTTGGTAAATACTTGAATTCTGAAGATTGAACACACCTTCCAATCTTTCATTTCCAACAATGACAATGACAATGACGATTATGAGTATTTTCATCCTTTTGAACTACCTGCAGTGGAATACAATGTTCTGTAAATGTCACATCGGGACACTTACGTCAGGTGTTGTGACATAACGATTTTTTGTGAACAGTATAGCTCCTTTTGAATTAGTTAAGGACATTGCATCCATCTTGTGCATTTTAAGAACTTATTGTCATGAAGGTTACAAATGTCACTGACAGATATACACTATATACCGTTAAAAATGACACTCATGCTTTGCCATAGTAGACATTTCGAAGTTGAAGACTCAAAAATCTCATTATAGACGTTATCAGTTGCTGAATATTTGCTTCGGCTGTGCGAATTCTCCCCCCAAGTAAAACTCAATTTTATTCAGAAATACCAGAGGATAAACATGACTTGGTCGGGTGGAACGTTTTTACTTATGGAATTTGCTTCCGTCCTAATATTTAATTTAATTTCACTTTCCACTTCCATCCCGTTTAATTCTTTTATGCAAATGTTCGACTCATGTAGTGTAACTTATTACCACTGCCAGGCGGATTCCGATTCGCAGACCATTGTTCTTCCCATCCACAAGTGTAGTTTTGTTTGCCGCTGGTTGGGATGAAAATGGTAGGGCACATGATAAGATAAATCCAATGGCAGTTTTAAGAAAATTGCCGCAGTGCATTGTTCATATCATCTTACTCTCCAGGGTGTGGTCCTACGTCCACGAACAGAATAAACATAAAGTCATGTACCAGGTTAAACCGGAGTATATTTGGATTCTTACGCTTAGTCGAGGCCAATCCGAAATGACTTCAGATGAATTAAAATCATTGATTAATCTTGTTGCACCTGGAGTGATATTTTTTGAAATAGTGGATTTTCGAGAAGCATTATTCATTCACACAATTCCCTATTTAAAGGAGAAACATTCGGCACAACTTCAACTTTCTGCTACTCTGGAAGGAGTTGGCAGAGATGGAATTATAAAATTATGGATTGCGCTGTACAAGGATATGCATCAAGCAAGTTTTAGACCTTTGGATAATTTAGAATTGTGGGAGTACAGCCCTAACAATGATCGCAATCAAATCTGTCGATTATATTACAGAGGAATCCGAAAGGTTGACGCAGCCCAATGTGTTGTACTTACAATTGGGCATAGGTTCAATTTCTCCTTCATTAAACCCTGGGACCATTGGTCAACCTATCACTCTGCCATTGGCTGGGACAAGAGTAGTAATCGTAACAACATGGATAATTACAGGGGGAAGGGTACTTGGATGCCACATGGGCATAAAAATATCAAATATGTGCTAGTTACCATATTAGAAAAGACGACAGAGTTAGAAACTGGAATCCGAGTGGAAGGGATTATGAAACCGTTTGTATGGCCTATTTGGGTCATGGTCATCGTAGCAAATTTGTCCGTTTCCGCAATATTCACTGCCAGGAAGTTACAATTCATGACAATTAAAAGTTCAATTGTTCTGGATGTCTTCAAACTTTATCGAGAAATCTGGTTTTCTTTGGGCAGCCTCCTCGTGAACCAGCCCGGGACGTCGCCAACAGTCAAGAAGACGAATAATTTGATCTCGATCAGTATTTGGTCCATTTGGGGTCTCATCACAATCCTTATTTCTCAGCTTTATCAAGGAGACATGTTCTCATCCCTGTCATACAAGATTGAGCCGAAAGTCCCAACAACTTTGGAGGAGTTAATGGACAGCGGGATACACGACAGGGACACATAGCTACTGCTGGTTCACTGGACACCCCCAGTCATGTCTGCATTCTGTCGCCCTCCCAGGAATATTTGAAGGTGGGATGGTAAAGAAGACTAAAATTTTCCATCGAGTTCATAATGCAGTCAAATGGTTTTCATCTGGATATTACATGATCGACTTTGCAGCCCATGCATTAAGCAGTGGAGAGGCCAGCGTAAACCTCAATTACACGATAAAACTACCCAAAAAGTTTGCAATGATCGACAGAGCTGATATGACAGATTACTTGTATGCATTCATGGACCATTTTGAGTCCCATTGGATTTCGAAGCCATATTCAATTCCTATATTGGGCTATAGTGAATTCTTTGTCCTGAGACCAAACTACTTTTACCGGATGTTCATGAGCAGTTTCTCACATTTTCTTGAATCTGGCTTGTTTGAACGGTGGAAACAATATAAAATTGATACTGACAAGATTAGCGATATAACCACAATTTTTCATAAGCTAAACCCGGAGCCAAATATCACCGATAATCCGTGGCATGCCAGAAAGATGAAGGGGACTATATTGCATGAGAGGTATCACATGCTCCGGAGAAAGCTCCTATTTTGCATGGATGACTGTTCTGCATACAGAATGGAACTAAAAGAAAGCTTTTCAACTAACATTTCCAAACCGGTTTACTTGGGGATTATGCAATATTGGCTGGATGCAATTTGTGCAACTATTTTAGTGTGGATTATGGAAATATCATCGATATCCTTCATGAGGAAGAATGTGGGCTTCAAATGTGGATTTCGGGTTTGTTTTTGCAGAATAATTTTATTTGGAAATATTTTATTTTATATGAAATGTTGCTTAAAATCTTCTGTGATCAATATTTTTATAAAATTCCAGGTTGGGGATTGGACAATTGCATACAACTGTAATATATAAGCTGAACGATTAAACCCACTTTGTTTGGATGAATGGTTTCTGGCAGGAAGATAAAAAGACAGCTTGTTTGCAGAGCTGTCATTTTCCTTGGCAAACACGGGGAGGATTCTTTAGGATAACCTGCTATTATTAAACTAGTAAATAAAAATGCGATTGTAATATGAATATCGTAAGTAGTATATAAATCTATTTTGCTTGTTTGAATGACTTATCCCGGTTATAAACTCATTGCGCTTTTGTTGCCATGCATCGCTCACATGGTGGGTTTCATAATCTTAAAATGCGGAACTAAACCGATGATTACTGTATTTTTGCAAGCCAGCTATTATTTTCCTCCCAAACTATATGGGATCTGAAAAATACAAACTTGCTGACAATTTTATTCTGGCTAAGGCGGGACAAAAGGACATGCTTGTAAAGTGTTCTTGATAATGTCTGCCTTTAGTTGGCAACGGGCATTAACAAGTAAATTGTGTTGGTGTTATTGCTGATGTTGATGGTCCAATAATAAAATAATTTAAACGTCGAAAACAAGCTTTCGTAATTCTGAAAGCAACAATGTAGCAACTATTAAATGCAAATACGATAAAGATTAACCCTGAATGTTTTGCACGCGAGAATTAGTTCGATAACATTCAATTTCTAATCTCAATCCAACCTCTACCCATGTTGCAGGTTTCGACTGAGCAACCGACCATATACGACGACCCAATATAGAATTTTGATTTAAAATTTTACTTGAAATAAATTTTCCTACTCGAGGTCCAAAGTCGTAGGAGTGCTTGTAGCATCTACTGAGGATCAAAATGAATTTACTCAACAGAATGGTTACCAACAAATTATTCATTTTAATAATATTGAAAGTCGTCTTGACAGATAGGATCAAATTCCCATTTGACATTCCATCCGATTGTTCCATCAATATTGCCACATCTCCCACTTCACCCTGGCAAAGTCCAGGTTACGGGGATTTGTTCCCATTTATAACCGGCGATTCTAACATATTTTCCACATTAACATATTTCGACTACACCAAATTGGATTTTGCAATAGATGATTTACACTTCCAAATCCCTGACTTGTTCAATGCATTCACCGTCATTGGGAATGACCTTCATTATAGATGTAACCAAAAATATTTCCGCTTCTTGAGACGATTCAGTGACAACTCCTGTATCATCTTCATCCTCTTCACCAACGACCATGAAGAAACCACCCAAGCCATTCATAAATCCGGCTTCGGGACTTCCGACCATGCCATGTTCTATATCTCAGTGGAAACTTTATCCATTGAGGACCCTCTCATTTCAAACTTTTCCAATGATGGATTGTTCCTTTCCGAATCAGAGACGTTCCATGCAGACATCATATTCTTCTCCCATTCTTCCCCAACTCAAGTTGGAGTTCATTGCTACTTCTGCCCAGACACCAATCTGCACTTGCTGGAGACAAGCTCAATATCCTCTGTCCGATTCCATTCCAAGCAGCTCAACAGCAAAGGATACGGCCGCCACATGATTCTCGACCGGATCCTCCCTTTCGTGGGGAACAATGATTGGTGTCTCCAGTTTCCAGACACGTCCAGGTCCACTTTATACTGGAGGTGTCAATCCTGTTTCAACCCAAACATGATGATTGTAGCCTTCGTCGCAGCATCATCAAATTTTACTGTGGAACTACATGACTATGACATTCCATATTCGGATCAAATAGGTCAAGACTGGTTCCTCACCGCAACTGCATACGAAAGTATCAAGTTCAGCATTCCCAATTACTTTGCGAGCAAGCGAGGCTATTACGTTAATGTACAGGAATTACCTTGGAACTTGGTGACATGCGTTGACTCATTCTCCTTAACTACATTTGAGTACACAGCGCTGACAATCATTTCATGGCCGGTGTGGATCTGTCTGACTTTACTTGTCCTGACTTTTGCTTTCGTATACAAAAATATCTTATATGGATTTGATGTAATCTGGCCCATTTTGGGAATGCAACTTAACCTCCCCCACAATCGAAGAGTAATTGGACTGTATTTGATAATGTCGGTTGTACTGGGCGCAGTCTACGGCGCTTATTTTACAACTAGTGCCATTCAGCTGGCAAACTTTCCCCCGTTGATGAAATTAAGAAGTCAGAATTACCGAATCGTGATGTATGGCCTAGGTCAGAATCCGATGATGAAATGGGTCGTTGAGCTTATTTTCAATTTGCTCCCGCTGGATCTGCTTCGAGCACTGAGGAAGATAATTGGCAGGGAGCTCAATTCCTGGGATTTATTCCATGACCCAGGATCCTCCGGTGATGCGGGACAAATGGTGGAGCAGATGGCCAGAGAGAAGCTTTTCGTGTTCAGCATGCACCCACACATGGACGCATTGAATGCTGCGGTCCAAACTGGGATGAAAGTTGTAAATGATAAGTACGTCTGCAGAAAGATCGATCTGATGACTGACATTCCGGTGACATTGAATGTCGGGATCAGGCTTCATCAGTATATGTCAAGGCATGTTCACAGGCTGCTCCAGGATTATATGCAAAGTGGGATTATGAACTTTATAGAAGGGTTCCGGCTGTTTGCAAAATACTGGAAGTTGACGAGGGAGGTGGATCTCCAAAATATGGAGAGGTTTGTGGAGCCAACTGCAGAGGCAATTGGGTGGGGCTCGGTGATGACTCTGACTGGAGTGTGGCATATTGGGAGCTGTTTGGTCCTGCTGGGAATATGGTTACTTGTTTGGATATGGAAACTGGTCATTCAATGTTTCTGGAGAAAATTGCAACATGCATACGAAAGCGTAAAAAATATAACGCCAAGGTAAACGGCGAGGATGGCGGATCTTCATAAATAATTTTAACTACATTGTACATAATGTTCCCATTTAATAAATGTTACTGCATGAGGGAACGCAATTGGTGTACGAAATGCGTAGGTAGTTTTGTCTTTTATGGGGCATTATGATAAGTAAATGTTTATTTGTTGCTGACAATGAAATAAATTACACGCCATTTTCAACATAATTGATCTTACTCTTGTTGCATGATGATACTGCAAATTCCCTCCACCTGAGGTGGTTGGGAATGTCGAAATAATGTTACGATGATGAACCCGATGACATTTAAAAATGACATTTTGAATTTTTCCATAACTAGTGTATATTTTTAATACGATGAGAAGAAGTTGTAGCCATATATATTTTATGCTTTGTGCTGCTGTTATATATTTCCTGTTTTGCAACTAACAGTTAGTAATGATGTCGGGAACGATAAAAACTTGAGTAGCGAAAAATAGTTTCATGAAATGTTTCAGGATAATGTATCTGATAGTATGCAATTATAAAACGGATTCAACCGGAGCAGATTGTTAACATAAATACTATAACGCCTTTCCCGAACAGAAATTTTCAGCATGGTCAAATGTGGATTGAACTCTGTTGGGCAAATATTCCACCACTTTAAGTACTACAAGTTGAATATTTCCACGTCAGCCAAACCAGTTACAATCTCTGGTTGAAATGAATTTCTTAAACAACTTCAAATTTATTATTTTAATATTTAGTGAAGCTGTTTGTGGCGAAATGTTTCATTTCCCATTTCAATTTCCACCTGGTTGTTCTATCAACATTGTTACAACATCACTCCATAACTCTTCACACGACCCAAACCAGGATGTCATTCCTTACTCTGTAATAGGCACAATAAATTCAGTTCTGTATACCTTCACATATTTCGAAAGCACGCAACTCGATTTTGCTTTCGGTAATACTCCACTTGAAATCCCGGATATGTTCAACGCGTTCATCCCAATTGGGAATGATCTTCCTTTTCTACACAGTCACAAATATTTTCGATTTTTTAGAAGATTTGGCGAAAACACCTGCGTCATCTTTGTGCTCTTCACTCAAACTTTGGAAGAGACTACTCAAGCCATCCATCAATCAGGATTTGGAACTTCTGACTATGCCATCTTCTTTGTTAACGTGGAGTTCTTATCCATGGACGATCCCCTAATTTCTAATTTTTCCGAAGATGGGTTGTTCCTAACAGACTCCCCAATATTCCATGCGGACATTATATTCTTCTCCGAGTCGTCCCCATCCCAAGTCGGTGTCCATTGCTATTTCTGCCCAGGGACAAATCTGCACTTATATAAATGTAGTTCCTTGAACTTGTCCGATATCCGGTTGCATTCAAAGAAGCTGAACAGCAAAGGTTACGGTCGCCACATGATGCTTGATAGAGTCCTCTCACTGATCAGCAGTTCACACAAGTGGTGCCTCCATCTCCCCGAAATGACTAGGTTCAGCTTTTACCAAAACATTTTATCCTGTTCCAACCCAAACCTAATAATCATCGATTTATTATCAGGATCCACAAACATTACTGTACAACTGAAAGAGTCAGATATCCTCCAGTCTGATATAATTGGCCAATCCTGGTTTCTCTCCGCAAATGCTTTCGAAAGTTTGAAATTCAATGTCCCGAATTATTTTGCAACCCACAGGGGCTACTACGTGATATTCCAGGAATTACCGTGGAACTTGGTTGCCTGTGTTGAAGCTTCTTCCATAACATCCTTCAACTTCACTGTATTAACAATCATTAAATGGGATGTGTGGCTCTGCCTGATTTGTGTAATCGTGGCTTTCTCCATCGTTTACCAAAACATGGCATATGGATTGGATATTGTTTGGCCCATATTGGGATTGCCATTGAACCTTCTCCACAATCGAAAACTGATCTACATCTATTTACTGATGTCGGTAGTGCTTGGTTCAATCTACTGTGCACATTTTACAAACAGTGCCATTAGCCTAACAAGTTTCCCCGAATTGACCAAATTACGAAAGGAAAATTACAGAGTTGTGATGTATGGCATCGGCCAGAATCCGATGATGAAGTGGATCGTGGAAATTGTGTTCAATTTGCTCCCACTCGATCTGCTCCGGGCACTTAGAAAGCTTCTTGGAAAGGAAGTAAATTCCTGGGACCTATTTCATGATCCCGGATCTTCGGGAAATGCCAGTGAAATTGTGTCTCAAATGACGAATGACAAGCTATTTGTGTTTGGCATACATCCCAACATGGACGCGCTGAACGCAGCCCTGCAAAGCGGGATGAAGCTGGTGAATGATAAGTACATTTGCAAATCGATTGACCTGGCTAGGGATGTGCCGGTGTCGCTCAATGTCGGGATTAGACTTCATCAATACATGTCCCATCATGTTTATAAGGTTCTTCATGATTACATGCAAAGTGGAATATTAAATTTCGTAGAAGGATTCAGAATGTTTACAAAATACTGGAAATTGTCGAGGGAATTGGATCTGCAAAATATGGATAGATTTTTGCAGCCCAGGGCAGTATCAATTGGGTGGGGATCTGTGGTATTCTTGGCTGGGTTGGGGCATTTTGGGATTTGCATGATATTGCTGGGGATATGGCTTCTAGGTTGGATTGGCCGACTTGTAATTAGCCGATCTTTAGAGAGAATTGGGAATATGTGTAGGAACCCCGGCGGCTGGATTCGAAATCGTCGAAAATACAATGTCAAGGATAAGGATACAGACAGTTGCTCATAAATACATTTAAGGACTTGATCAATATTTTAACTATAGTCCTTATCCATGCATTCTTTAATCTCTTTGTCTAAAGCATTCCACTTTTGTTGCCATGTCTCATCATCATCATAGTAATTGCGCCATGGTGACGATGATGATATATTATGCCAATTTATTTGCTCTTGTTGTTTGTCGAAAGTGTTACAATGTCCATATCATAGGTAATATAGACATTAAATTTTATAATGTTATGCTAAGTTATGTTAATACAACCATGGCATGTCATTATAATAATTCGAGTAATAAGCAATAGTATAATTTACTATTATGAATGTGCACTGCCGACAGAGCGGCGAGACAGATACTGTCCCTATCACTCTATCTATCCCTTACTCATTATTGACTATTAAAATGGGAAATTAAAAGCAAGACACCGACACCACTACCGGCAAACTATTTTTTACAGCAGCTTAGGATAATGAGATGCATTTTAGACGTGCTTAATTGTTCCCATGAATTATCTTTGATAGATTTAAAAAAAAAAATAAGCCAAGACGAACCCATCCTTATTTACGACAACCAACAATACAGACAAAACGAACGAATAAATTATACCATCATCGTCCTCCATAAACTTTCACCATTATGTAAGCGGTTAACGCACCTATTGACAGTTTTATTCCTGTTGACAACTCGGAACGGGTTTGATAATTTGCTTCAGTATATTATTTTGTTGGACGAATTCAACAATGGGTTGTGTACCTCCATTTATGTCCCGGACAATAGAAATGCATTAATAGACAGAGACAAACATGCTTGAATTGGCCTCACAAAACATTCTTGGTAACAAATACAATTTGGTAAATACCTACATGAATTGTAGGATGCTGCCCGGACAGGTGTAATTTACTTATTAATATCGTTTTGAATAATTTACAGTTAATGTAATTGAACTGTTTCTCTTTAAACATTTGTCACCAGCCAACATGGCCCACATAAACTTTCCATGATAACCGCCCACACTAAGGAAGTTTGAGATAGGACAATTGCCATATCGCTGATTGCTTCCGGACGACAACATCAGTTCCCAACCATATTTTGATCATTGCCTCTAGTATGGAGTACCTCTTGAAAGTTGGAATTTTCATTGGAATTGTAGGAATTCCCACGGATGGGATCTACCTACCCTTTCAGATATCTCCCGAATGTTCCCTCAACAATGTCACATCCCCGTCATCCTCACCCATGTCAGCATCCGATCCTGGTCATCTATTTATAAATCGTAAAGAATATTCCGATTCACACGCGTTGACACAGTATCAATCCAACGAGTTCGACTTTTCAATTGACAATGTCCCCTTCCGACTCCCAAGCATGTTTAACGTGATCCTCAGCATGGGGAACAGTAGGCGGTATAGGCACGATCAAAAATACTTTCGTTTTACAAGACGATTCAGCGACAACTCCTGCATCGTCTTTGTTCTCCACTCATTATCCTTTAAAGATGCTATTCGAGCCATCCACAAATCCGGATTTGGGAGTTCCGACTATGCCACTTTCCTGATCAATGTGGAAACCGTGGCTAAAGAGGACCCACTCATTTCAAGTTTTTCAAAAACAGGCTTGTTCAAGTCGAGCTCCCCACCATTTCACGCTGACATTGTCTTCTTCTCTGAAACCTCCGTCTCTCATGTCGGAGTTCACTGCTATTTTTGTCCTGACAAAAACCTGCACTTGTTCCAAGCCAACTCGATTCACCCAACCAGGCTCCTCTCCAAGCAACTTAACAGTCAAGGCCACGGTCGGCATTTGCTCTCAGATAAAATAGTGCACCTAATAACACATCATGAGTGGTGTCTCCAGTTTCCCGAAACGAAGAGATCCTACTTCTACATAAATACCCTGGAATGTTCCAATCCAAATCTGATAAATGTGGCTTTGGTCGCCGCAACTCTAAACATTTCTATACATTTGCAAGACAACAAAATCCCAAGTTGGGCCCGCAGTGGCCTATCCTGGTTTCTACACGCCACGTCTCTAGAAAGCGTGAAATTCAGCATTCCAAATTACTTCGCCAGCAAGCGGGGCTACTACGTCATGTTCAGTGAGATCCCGTGGAACTTAATCTCCTGCATGGAAGTATCCAAGCTTGCATCCTTTGACTATACAGCGTTGTCAATTATTACATGGCCAGTGTGGATCTGCTTGATGTTGCTCGTCCTGATTTACTCATTCGTTTATAAAAGCATTTGGTATGGGCTGGATATCTTCTGGCCGATTATCGAGCTCCCGCTGACCCTTCCCCACAACCGGAAGGTCATCGGGGTGTATCTAGCCATGTCGGTGTTCTTGTGCGCCACGTACTCTGGCTATTTTACCACCAGTGCCATCCACCTTACCAGCTTCCCCAAATTGGAGACGCTGACAAAGAAAAATTACCGGGTGGTTTTGTTGAGCATGAGCAACAACCGAGTGCAGCAAAGGTTGATTAACGTTGTCTTGAGTTTAATCCCACCCGACCTGATCCGGGCCCTTACGAAAGTTATGGGAAAAGGGAAGAATGCAAAACTGGGTGAGCTATTCTATAATCCCGGCTATCTTAGTAATGCTGGGGAAGTTGTGGAGCAAATGGCCAGGGAGAAACTGTTCGTGTTTAGCGTGCACAGCAGCATGGACGCGTTGAATGCTGCGCTCGGGACTGGGATGAAGCTGGTCAATGATCACTTCATTTGCAAAAGGATAGACCTGAGAAGCTACATCCCGGTCACGCTCACTTTGGGAATCAGGCTTCATCAATATATGTCCCGCCATATGTACAATGTGTTCCATCTTTACTTGCAAAGCGGGATATTTGGCTTTATTGAGGAGTTTAGAATGTTTGCAAAATATTGGAAATTGTCAAAGGAAGTGGAGGTGAAGGATCTGTATGGGTTTATGGAGCCCAAGGCGGAGTCAATTGGATTCAGATCTGTGTTGACATTGACCGGGGTGTGGCATCTTTTAATTTGTATGGTGCTACTGCTAATGTGGCTGTTGGCCTGGAGTTGGCATTTGGTAATTTACAAAGGTGGGAAAAGGATTGGAAGGTTTGTGGTCAAGCATGGGAGGAAGATTATAGGCAGATGCATGAGAAGGTCAACTCCCGTAACTGATTTTATTTCCGAATTCAACGACAACGACGAACCGACTCGAGTAACATGGAGATTTTGTTAATATTTTGTTAAAATTTTATTTTAATGGCAAGTTTGAAAATAAATGCGTTGCTGTAATTTTACATTTTGGTGCTGTTCTTAATTGATTTTGTATGATTCATATATCTACAATGCAAGTGGATACCGCTAAAACAATGAATTTTGAACCACCAAAAAGCGCGGCTTGAACATTTTCTGAAAAACATTTGCTAAATTCCCCATCCATATAAACATGGACCAAAAATCACAACCAAAATGTCTCCAAATCAAACACAAACTTTCTAGAATAAAACAAATTAATGCTAATGACAAGCCCATACAAAGAAGTGCAAATATGACTACCACATTCCCTTCCAATGAAGCCCCTCTGGGCTCACCCTCTTCCCTACGAATGCTTCTTTCCGGGTTGGAAATCATCCAAAGAAAGTCCATCCACCTATTCACAATACCCGACTCCTTGAAATGTCTCACCCGCTTGATCAGAAATAGGGGGATGAGCCCCTTCAAGTAAAAGCCCAACGTCGACTGAAAATAAACTTCCTTCCCAATATTAGCATGAAGCCCTGCCTTCCGAA
>JAQIXQ010001672.1:0-13386 GCA_034700485.1 Pseudosinella alba | reverse complement strand
CTTTACTCAAATATTTGAGTAAACCTGCGCTTAAAATAATTTTTCTCATGTAACATTACTCAAATATTTGAGTAAACCAAAGCGTTTAACAATTTTTTTCTATGCATACCGATCCGAAGATTCTTCGGACAATGCAAATTATATTTTTCTATGCATAGCGATCCGAAGATTCTTCGGACAATGCAAATTATATTTTTCTAAGAATACCGATCCGAACATTCTTCGGACAATGCAAATTATATTTTTCTATGCATACCGATCCGAACATTCTTCGGACAATGCAAATTATATTTTTCTATGCATACCGATCCGAAGATTATTCGGACCATGCAAATTATATTTTCCTATGCATACCGATCACTTTGCTCAAATATTTGAGTAAACCAGCGCGTAAAGTATTTTTTCGCAGGTCACTTTAGTCAAATATTTGAGTAACCCAACGCGTCAAATAATTTTTGTCAGTCACTTTACTCAAATATTTGAGCAAGCGAACGTAGTCAAATAATTTTTGTCGGTCACATTACTCAAATATTTGAGTAACCCTACGCGTGAAATAATTTTTGTTGGTCACATTACTCAAATATTTGAGTAAACCATCGCGTCACATAATTTTTGTCGGTCACTTTACTCAAATATTTGAGTAAACCAACGCTTCAAATAATGTTTTTCGGTCATTTTACTCAAATATTTGAGTAAACCAACGCGTCAAGTAATTTGTGTCGGTCATTTTACTCAAATATTTGAGTAAATTATAAAGGCCTGCAAATTTATTTTATTTTATTTAATTTTATTTAATTTATTTCTCTGCTTAAACTCGCAGTTATGTGGACTTCCGGCGGGGAATACATTACCATGGCGGGCTGGAATAACAAAGTTCCGGTCGATACTGCCCCAATATAAAATTCGCCTGGGTTACTAGAACGGATGACAGATGTTTAGCTCTCTTTGGCATTAATTCATCAACGATATACCCTTGCACATATAGGTTCTATCCGTTGTGCCAGTACTCAGTACGTGTAGCTTCTTCAGAGATGTGTGACAACTAACACATTTTGGCCGATGAGCATGAGCATGGTGTGATAAATTGATGAAAAAACGGCTACATCAGACGTTCAAAATACTTCAATATTTTGTAATTTAATAGAACCCATTTAGGAGTTTATAAACAGCGAAGATAATAATATATCGGTAATGAATAAAGAGATGCAACGAAAGTAATTAACGGAATAAATAAATCGAAATAAATCGAACCTTCTCCTAAATTGTCTTATTACCCATCATTATAACATTTTCCCATTTCCAAGCCAACTTTAATTAAGCTTATGTGCAAATAAATGTCTACATCTCACTTGTTCCCAATACTCACCCAAAAATAGGTTTCCCATCCATTATAGCTTAATTGTTATTCCGAAAAAAATACTGTCTGGAATATATGGAAAGCACACTAAAGTTTTAAACTTATCTAGTCAAACTAAATCAGTTCATCCCATTTATGCAATAGGAGAAATTAATGACAATAGTTTAATCCATATGCAGGCTGACACTGCTTAAACAAGCTCATTCGTAAATTTATGGTTCCTAAATCAGTTTCTCTGCAGATTTCAATTTAAAACATGCGTGTCCGCAATTACCACAGCATAGCTGCTTAATCCTGTAATTTATGGATGGGGAATAATGCTATCGTATCAGATATGATATAATTCCTCCAGGAGAAATAGACTTAAATTTTGATGGGAGCATCAGCATCAGCCCAGTTTACTTTTCACTAGCGATCCTACGACGTCAACTCGTGTTGAGCGGAGTTAACAATTGTATTTATTAATTAACGAAATATTTTACTAGGTATCAAATAAAAACGTCACTGTCACTATATTAGCCGGTGAAGCGCGATGGAATTTCAAACCAAAATCTAAATTCTATCTGAGCCGCTAACTCCTTGCTTATAAATGCTTAAATAATTGGGATGTGAAAATGTGAAGTAAGTATATTGCCTTGTCAGTCAAAAACCAGGCATATCTTTATCTCAACATCATGCAATCATTTTGTTTGGGGTATAAAAGCTCGCATTCATATCAAAATTGCCCAGATAGAGAGAGTGTACCATGCTGAAGAGCACATTTCTACTTTAATTAGAGATAAGACGAAAGGGTAGAGAAAAAAAATATTTGCGTAACAGAGCTATATAGTTATATCGTCCCCCTTTTAAAATGAACTCCCATTTTTATTTTGTTGTAACTGTGATTGGCATTCAAGCCTTTCTTTTGGCCACAGCCAGAGCCAAACCAATTCCAGGAGTTGCGCATGTGAACACCAAGTTGGGTAATTAGGTAACCTATTTTTTTAAAAGTAGGTATAGCTTAACCGGATTTATATTTTACTTTTAACTAAGGTGTCATTTTTATTTTAACTTGTTTAGTTAACGGATCCAGCCCCCACACAAACTTAAGATTGATTGGAACCATTGATAAAAAATCATACTACATCGAGATTACCCAGACGAGGGTAACTAAGGATTTTGTTTTGAGAGAAAAATAGATTCATTTTGAGTTTCTTGTTCGAATTATGACCACATTGAAAAACTTTTATTCTTAAATTTTATTTAAAAAAAAGACATGGACAGAGGCGGACATCTTTTGTCGGGACGCTAATCTAGAAGGGATGGGTAGTATTGAGACTGACAGGGAATGGGACTTTTTACAATCCAATATTCCCAATTACGGTATTTCCCAATTACATCAAATATCATTTAACTACCCCTACTAAATATACTCAAATCTTAGACCAATAGTAAAGATATGTGAATGTATTTTGGCATATTTTTTTTCTGATTAAACCCTCAGTTTTGTGGACTGCTGGCAGGGAATATCTGACAATGGCGGGTTGGAATAACAAGGCTCCGGTTGACCCCTCCGCAATCAAAATCTTCAGCGGGGGAACTGATACGGGTGCCAGGTGTCTAGCTCTCTTTGGCACTAATGCGGCGGCGTTATATCCCTGTTTAAATAAGTTTTATACCTTGTGCCAAAACATGTAGGCTCTTCATATAGTTCTGTCAACAATTGCGTAATAAATTGAAAAGTGCTGATATATATCATACGACAAAAATATTTGTGTTCGATTTTATTTTGAACAATTGAAGCTATTTGCATATTTCTTGCATACTCTGGGAAACTTATGCAAAGTTTTATTCTCTACCTGCTCGTAACATCGTTACTGAATATGGAATGGAATATATTCCATTCCATATGTGTTTCCATTTTTGTTTTTTTAGAAATTAATAAGTTATCCTGATAATCCTCGCAGTTACATGTGAGAGGGAGATAGCAAAATCAAACTTATCAAAGAGCGGTTCGTCTCCGCCAGTTTCTGGTCTGCCAATCTTTAATTCAAGACTTTCCTATGATATGTTTATGACGTCAGTAAAGCAAATTAACGTGGACCGTCAAATCAGTGATTTGAAATCACCTCCACATTCCACGCATGAACAATTAATCCAGGGAACTATAAATGTTTTCCCAATAGCCTTGTGTGTTTATCTGCTCACGTTGTTTGTGACATGGATTCAGACATTATCATTTTTTACGTTTAAATCCAAGTGAATAAATATCTGTAATTTCCATCCCGCTGAAAATGGTTGACCTTGATTTGATGGTTATTTGCTGACAATGATAAAATGAAATATGGAATTAACAAAAACAAAGTGTCAAATGCGGAAATTAGTAAACCGGAACATCATTGCAAAATAACAATGGATCATGTGAGTGAACTGGGATCTGCCAGTTTCACCATGTCACAACAATTAGTTCCTGAAAACAATTGCGTGATTGTCGATTGTGCGTTTTGTTACTCCGGATTAGTATTTTAGATTAGATTAAAATTATTCCATACCTAAATCATAATCATTTAATCCCATTTTTCAGGAACAAACGATGAAATAAGATAACTCTGAAGAGTAGAATAAAAATTTGACGTGGGAATACTATATATACTCAACATGTTACGGGGACCGGGTATAAAACCGTCGTAAGCTCGATTTTGAGCTTCAAGGAGTTAAAGTTATCTGAATTTGACTCATAAACACTGTCCCTATCATTAACCCAAGATCAAATTATAGACTAGATTTTTCGCTACTAAAAATGAATTCCCACCTAAAATTTAACCTGGTTGTGCTCTGCTGTTGTCTGGCAGTAATTGCCCCTGTCAGCTCAAAATACATTCCAGGAAATGAAAAATTTCCTACAACGTTGGGTAAGCAACATGTCTTATATTTTATTGTAAATATCATTATTATATTTGGATGATAGCATCTAAGATTATTATGTAAGCGAAACATGAGATGGATTGGTTTGACTCGCTGATCACTGTTCTGAGTTTAATGTCGAACTTGTTTAGTTAACGGATCAAGCCCAATGGCTTTAACATACATTGGAACAGTGGATGGGAAATCATACTTTAGTGAGACTACCGTAACCAGGGTAAGCTGAAGTTATGCTAACTTATTCAATATTTTGGAAATCAGAGTAATCATTTTCAATGAATTTCTTTCACCAAGATTTATGCCAGTACGTCATTAACACTCACATTATATAATTTAATATTTAAGTCCTGGTCAGATGCCCGCCACTTTTGCCAAATGGAGGCTAATCTGGATGGATTGGGTTTCATTGAAACTGAGAGGGAATGGGACTTTTTGGCTAGCGTTCCAGCACTTAGCGATTTAGGTATTTGATTTTGATTAATGAGTGAAGAACGATATTATGATGTGTACGCAATTCACTTCCATGTAAATTTTATATGCTAAACTTTAAAAAAAAAATCTTGAATAGCTCTATGGACTGCTGGCAAGGAATATCTTACCATGATGGGTTGGGATGGCAAAGTTCCAGTCAACCCGGCTACGATCAAATGGTTTGGCGGAAGTTATACTGATGGGGGCGCCAGGTGCCTGGGTCTCAGAACGAATAATATTAATCGTGGAATGTGGATATATAGTTGCACAGATAGGATGCATATCTTGTGCCAGAACACAACTTTGTCTCCAGAGAAGTAACATGTATCTTTTTCATAGAAATTAACCAATTCCTGACAACTTTCAAAACATTTTTTCTTGCGAAAATTATGTATTATGAAAGTCAAATAACACCACTTCTCCATTCAGATATAAATAAGGCATTATCTGATCGTCATTAATACGCTACATCCATGACTCATATTTCTCATATTGCATAAAACATTGTGTTTATGTATAAGCTGCACCAATAGGGGATCCAAACTCACAACGCTACTTTGCTAAAGTACTCGCAATTTTTCGGAAATAGCCAGCACAAAACTCGACTACGAAACTCACTACAGAAGCCACAAGACCCACCCCAAACATAGCAAAAATGACCACAACATTCCCTCCAAGTGACGCCGGCTTTGGTTCATGATCCCCCCTTGAATAATGCCCATCGGTTGGAATCCCGCTCCAAAACAGATCTTCCCATCTCTGAACAATCCCTGATTGTTTCATATTTTCCACTCGATTCACAATATACTGTGGGATAAATCCAATCAATCTGAATGCAATGCTGGATTGGAAGTAGACCTCATCCCCAACATTAGACAATTTTTGTTGAGCAGCCTTTACCTGGTAGTTATATTTATTGCATGTTTGTGCTGGTAAAATAAACGCTGTTTTGTTGCATCCGGAGAGCAATTTCAGCATTTCTTGCTCCTCTCCCTCCAAATATATTCTTTTCTTGTGGCCCATTGTTGTCTCTGTGCTTTCCAACTTGGAATACTCCTTGTCGAGAATTCGAAGGGCGTTCTCACCTGGAAGCATTGTACTGAAATTCCTCATTAAGTAGAATAGCTTCTGTTGCTCTTCACTAGAGTAGTACAGATCGCTTGGTCTGAACACCTCATCCGCAAATTGTGATAAGGTAATCAAAAGGATATCGTTCATGTAGGCAATTCGCCATAGGTCATGTTCACTATAAGTATTGTTCCGAGTTTGACGAATGGCTTTCTCGAACCTCACATGGTCTGACTTCAGATAAATATTGAATTGGTCATCCAATAACTCCTGAATGGTATTGTAGAGGTGGGGCTCCGATTCCAGGATCAACTTGTAGACGTTTGTGTTCTTATATCCATTGCTGAGGATTGTGCCCATCAGCATGAATACAGCCACAAGGATTCGAAGATGGTCACCGGAGTTCAGGAGTCTCTGAGGGAATGGGTCACCTTGCTCTAGCAAAACCTTAATGTTCGAAAGTAGGTCGGCATATCCAGTTCCTCCCAAGTTGAAACTGCAAACGCTGTCGTTGTTAAGCAGCCGCATAATTCCTGAAACCAGCCCAATGGCGACTGCGATACCAATCCAAGTGTAGCCGTCATAAACATTCAGCAGCTCGCCAAATGCCAAGGATTCCTCGTCTCTCCGCCCACAACTGACAAATCGGAGGTCAGCAAATGAGTTCCTGACATAGAGGTGGGACTCCCACCGTGGGAGTCCAGTGGATTGGCGTTATAAACAAGATCGGTCTCCAGATATGGCAAATAGAACCGGTTATCTTGCATGTAATCATTGTCACCTGGAATGATCTTCCCAGCTATACACTTGTGGGCAAAGTAGGAAAATGTAAAGTTTTTAAATATGTGGCTCCAAACGGTTGCAGCAATGAAGACGTAATTGTCTTCCTGCCTTTCCCCTGATCTATTTATGATTGTGATAGGTCGACGTTCACCTTTCGGAAGGGTCTGATTGCAGAGGTAAAATGAGAACTTGCGGAATGGGGGGAGTGCCTCGTAGTCATTTTTCCCCACATGGCGATCGTATACCCGGGCGCTTTCAGATAATGTAAAATGGATTTTTCTTTGGTGATGACGTGAATAATCAACGGCTTCCCAAATGGATTGGATTTGAAATGGCTTCATTTGAAATCTGAAGTCGCCGTCTGACTTTGGGCACTCGAGGCACACCAGAAGAAGCTGAAGTTGGAGAGATTTATCATTAGATGGGATACTTGGTCCAATTTTGTTCTCAAGGAGGAAAAAGTCTCTGGTGTAATGTGGACGATTGGAGTTAAGGTAGCCAGTCCTAACAATTCCCTGATAACCTGCGGAAATCCAGGTCTCCAGTGTCGATGATTTAATTTCCCCATCTTGAAACCTGGTTATGGCTCCAGTTGGCACAAGAATCACATCGATTTGAGGAACAATGGTCGTCACGTAATTTGGTAGACTCCAAACTTCGCCAGGGTAGCTTTTGATATTATCGTGAATCAGTTTTCGGAAAGGAATTAGGATATTTCGCAATGAAAATCCAGTTTGTCTGAGGAGGGGCGGCAATCGAGGATGTCGACTTGGCTTTCGGGCTGAGAGTAGGCCTATTCCAGGTGGAAACATGGCCACATTTACCTGACAATTCCAGGGCTTTGAATTTAGTAAATGGTGAAAGTAGTCAAAGCGAGTGCACAATGAATGGAAACCATTTTTCATTCGGGATTGAAAATCATCCCGGTTGTATGTGGAACATTCGGATAATGGAATAGTTCCAGTGACATTTTTCTGCTCTAGCATCCATGTCAGCTCCAGGCTGCAAATTCCCTTGTCCAGATCTCCTGTCCAAAGTAAAGCCGGAACTGGTTTACGTAGGATTATTGGGAGCGGGACATGGGGCGGAATGTTCACCCCTAGAAAATTGGTGATGGCTAGCAAGCAGTTCCTATCATTGAAAGAATTGTGGAGAAAATCCGTCGAACTGGAACCAATGGTCTGTGGAATGGATTCCCAAATTGAAAAGAGATTTTTCGTCTTGCTCATAAACCACGGATGGGTAAAGTTGGTTGTGAAATGGATTCGTTCATTATGGAAATTAGAAGGATTTTTGGGAGATAAACTTCCAAGAGCAAAGTAAAATAAGCGGAGATGAAATGAGAGTACCAGAAACCGAGCATGCATTTTAACAATAGAATGTTTTAAAAATTGCCGAGTTCAGACCTAAACATTGTAAGGGTGGGTGTCTGTTTCTCAGTTGCTCCGAAAGTCCAAACAATTTTAATCTTCCATATGAAAGTGACCGAAGCAATGAATACGGTCGTTCTCCACTCAACATATAAACAACCTCGAAAGTATCTACATTCAATAAAATGATGGGCAACATTCCGGCAATCGGCAAATGAGCAATTCATTGAAGTGGATTGATTATTTATGTAGCAATAATAAAGACAAATAAGGATTCAATTTATTTGGCGAAAGTGTTGATTCATCATTTTTCGCCATACCATAATTGTCAAGTTTTATGAAAAAAAAATCATATCAAAACAAACATCTTAATTTTGGTTTACATAGCTCAGTCCTAGCATAATCCACATGCTTAGCTTTCATTTTATAAAAATTTATAATTGCAAACCGATATGCGATATACGGGACGGGACTTAAAAGCAGCTAAAGTGCCCTTGCGATTTTCTCATAATATTTAACTAACACTTTGGGAGTTTGGGAGAGGAATAAGCCCAACATTTCGAATGGAATAATTATTATAAAAGTAAGCACTTAATGATGAATGTATTTTTCCGTGGAGATTTTATGATTATCCTTGTTAACAGGAAATACAAAAAAAAAATCATTTAATTACCCAATATATGTATCCCGTAGCATACTGTATATCTGAATGATGCGGCTCCGAAATTAATCTGGTCGACATGGTCAATGATAATGACAATGTATTGCAATCAGATCACGGAAGTCAGAAAAATATATTTAATGGTCTCAAGTTCCCCACATTATCTGTGCCCATGTGCAATAAAAATTGATTGTCAGCGATGAGAAATAGATTCACATTTGAATGCAAGTAGGAAGTCATATTATTGCCTGCCTATTAACATTATCAGACTGCTTTTCTGTTGTCATCGTGTAATCAATCAGGGAACATATATTAACTCTGCTATCATCATATCATGTAGATACTGGTCAATTGTGTAAAAAAATTATTAATGAAACTCTTATGCAATTGTCACACTTTACCTTGGCAAAAGTGATATTAGTGACCTACCGACAACCAGGAGATTTGATAAATGAGCAGAAACAAACCGCATGACAAGGATCGAGTTTAGTTGAACAAGGAGTGCGGTTTGGCAATAAAGTCAGAATTGCAGAGACGATTTGAATTGAATAGTTTTACACTGAAAATCACCAGTTTTTTTTTTAAATACAGCGTCCCGTGCCTTGAAAGAATGAAAGTTTCAATTGCTTCATTATTACTAGCCCTGCTGGCTATATGCCAGGCTTCAGCTATCCCCACCATCCCTGTGGAGCTTCTAAGCCGTCTCCGGGACGAAGGGTCGGCGGATATTATGATCATCCTCACTGACCCAGTTCAACCTATCATTACCAGAATCAACTCCCTTCATTTTACTAATTCCGTTGCCAAAGCAGAAGCCCTTGTCGCTGACCTCAGAAGTTTTACTGGACAATCTCAAGAATCCATTTTGAGTTTTCTAGATGAAAATCATGTGGGATCACCAGTTCAAGCATTCTGGATCACCAACAGAATCTTTGTTCCGAAGGCAAGCATGAAATTGGTGGAGAGACTCGGTGCAAGTTTTGGCCCCCAAATTGCTGAAATCCGTCTTCCTATTCAGTTTAAAATGGATTATACAATGAAAACGGTTCGAGGTCCACCTCCAGCTACAATGGAAAATGAATGGTTTGTTAATTTATGCAGCTTCCTAGATTAGATCCCTATGTGGAAACTGCTTTCTTTTAATTTCATCTTCTTAAAGTCCTCATTTCCTTTAGGAACATTAACATAATTCGAGCCCAGGAGGTTTGGGACGATGGATATTCTGGTCAAGGTGTTGTTGTCTCGCATATTGATTCAGGTGTGAGGTCAAGCCATGAATCGTTGATGGGAAAATTGCGTAACACCCATGCCTGGTTGGATCCATTTGTAAGCCCACATTTAACACGTCAACGGGGCGATTTTCCCCAATAATAAAATCACTTTTACTTTGATTCCTCCCTTTCAGAATGCATCCATGACCCCAATTGACGAGCAAGGACATGGAACCCACACGATGGGAACTATCTTAGGTAAGCGCAACCCACATAATCATATCCAATGTCACTAAAGATTCAATATATTTTTAAATGTAATTAATATCCACATTATGCCCTTTTTAGGAAGCGGAGGAATCGGTGTTGCTCCGAATGCTACTTATATGACATGTCGCTTATGTCATGGACCGGATAACATCTGCACTGAACCAGCCGCTTTTGCTTGTGGCCAGTGGACTACGTGTCCCACACAGCCTGATGGTAAATGATATATAATTTTTTATAATCTATTTCTTTTTACAAAATTAATTCTCAATTTTCAATCTGCCAATTTTAGGAACTGATGAGGATTGTTCGAAGAAACCTGCTCTGAGTTCCAATTCATGGGGGTAAAATTGTATCAGTTTGCCTATGTGACTAAAGAGTTGACAAAATTGATAATTCTGTCAGTTGCAGTCATAAATTCTAAATAAAATATGAAAGGAGATATGGCAGCAAATCGTAAGTTTCAGTTTTTTATTTGACCATATTCCAGTTTAGGGGACGATCCCGAAAACCAGTTTTACAATGACGTAATAAATGCGTGAGTCATTCTATTTTCATTTTGTAATTATGGTCATTTACATTCCGAAATGAAATAATTATTTCTCAGCGAAATTATTTTTCCAAAATTTACAAATACATAGCTGGAGAGCTGCCGACATTATTCCCATCTTCGCCATCGGCAACCGGTAAAAATTACTTAAACTGTGCTGTAACATTAAACTGAATTGATCGAATTAATCCCTGAAATTTATTTTTATGTTAAAAATAGTAATTACTGAATATGAAAATTGACTGGTAATTAATTCCAACTGGCAAATATGTGACTGTCCTTCTAATACATTAGGGGTGATGCCTGCTCCACCGGTGAAAGTCCTGGTGACCAACCCAATCTAATCAGTGTCGGGGCGACCACCAACATCGACTTCCTAGCAACATTCTCCTCTCGTGGACCAACTCGCCTTACTGCGATGGTCAAGCCGGAGGTTTCTGCACCAGGACAGGATGTTCGATCTGCATTTCATACAGGGGATGATGAGTACGTCGTGGGCTCCGGAACTTCCATGGCGACCCCGCATGTTGCTGGTGCGGTTGCCTTGATGCTATCCAAAAACCAGAATTTGACCTTTGAGCAAGTGGACATGCTTTTGAAGGAAAGTTGTTTTCATCCAAGAATGGAAGATGTAAGCAATGTCAACTATAGTTTTAATGAATTGCTATTAATCTGTAGCAGTGGCAGTATGGAACATTTGAAAACTGCCAACATATTAGCCGATGACTTACATTGTTCTTCTACTTTTTTTCATATGTTGCAGGTTATATGCACGGGCGCAGGTGTGAACAACAGCAGCGTAAGACATTAAAGCATTTTTTATTATATTTCATTTGTTTGACGAAAACATTTTGCTAAATGGACTAAATTTAAATATTTGATAATGTCCATATCGACAGCCATGGCCAAATAACTTGTATGGGTAAGTCAATCTATATAATAAATTATTTCGCGTCTATCAGGCATCCCCATACACAACGTGCTTGAGCTGGTAAAACATATTTTAAAAAAGTAGACTACATAATTTAATTATCCTCCCCGTAATTGCAGACATGGCAGAATTGACGTCAAACGTGCCGTTGATGCCGTTCAAAGTTGAACGTAATTGAAAGTAATTCATGCTCAATTGGATACAATAAGCCGGGTGAATTGCAAAGAAACTAATAAAATACAATTACAAAAACCTCCGAAGTTTAATGTGCATTATTTCTATTACCTACAAACTATTCAGCTGCTATATTGCATTTTAATCATGAGCAATCGACAAATAACCTCAAGTTGTTAATTTGCATTAGTCAGTTTCATTAGCTACAATCATTCATCCCCTCACCCAATTCAATTTTTTCTGCTGATGTAGCGGTTTTCAAAAACCAGTCCTACAGGAGAAATTCGGCGACCCATTCTGAGAACTTCAAAAATGACAATATTTGTGATTACGTTTGCAATTCCTAATTGATAAAATTGCTTTCCATTTTCTTTAGCTTCAACTTCATTATGCTTTGCTCCTTCTATTATTCTCTGAGCAATTAATTTCTTTAAAAGTTTTTAATTATAATCAACTAGCAACGATACTTTAGGGAAGTTTACCTTTAAATTCTAGCGAATCGATAATATACGAACAAACTTGCTGCATTTTCATCTATGCCAACTATTTACATATCCCCTTAATATTTATCTACTTGCAGTTAATGTAACCATGATTATTTTTTTACCGTGCCTAAATCTACCGGTTTAATCTATAAAAGTGTCATAGCTTGGCTAGAGCGATGTAGTCGATTGAATATTTACAACAGTAAATAGGAATTTTATTTTAAGGAAGTACACATCAGTAAACAATCACGATATACAACATTTTAATTTCGACACAGTTATAAAAGTTGATTAGTTCATAGTCTATTCTAATGTTCAATACAATAAAAAACTATTTTAGGAAGTGGAGCAAGAATTAACAGAGACTCACAAGACTAATTTCTCCTCAACCAAGCACGGACGTGACACCCCTTCCTTCTCATCTGGAGGTCACCCTTTTCCTCCCCAAATTTCCGGATGCGTCGCGCCCATTTCCTGGAATAGAAGCTGGGATGCCCACCCAACATGATCTGCCTCATGGAATCCTGCAGTGGCATCAATTCGAAGGCGTACATATGTCCCATTTCCAACACTGACAATGCAATCCCCGGATCCCGCTCAGCAGCTTCCGTATCCCGACAGTAGAGGAAGGCAAGAAACGCCAAGATTTTCTCTGGAGCCCAGTCCTCCATCCGAATTTGACGGGTGGTCCCTTCAAGGAAGTGACCTCCTTCCAGCATGGCAGCAAATACTGGGCTCTGATCTGGAATATTATTAAATAAATTAGCATGCTTCCATATTTATCTCTTAATTTTAATTTACTTAATTAACTTATAAAGTTAATTATAAAACTTGCCGCAGAGGACACTTCCATGACACAGAATGATGCCACCGCCCCTCCCAATAATTTTCACATCCCCTTCCGCTTCCCTCTTGTCCCACAGGATCCTGTTAGCCTCCAACGAAGGGAAACTGCCGACAATGGACTCAACAGGGTCAAAGATTACTCCCTTGACGATCAGCTGGATCTCAGAGAGCCTCCACTTTGAGACCAGTCCCAAGTTAAGAGGCTCGTCTCCAGGTTCCACGAGGAGGAAGTTAGCGCTGTAGCTATCGTGCTCCTTGGGGGTCGTAGGGGTCAGCACTGAAATGTTTTAAATAAATTATTATTAATGTAA
>JAQIXQ010001671.1:0-13368 GCA_034700485.1 Pseudosinella alba | reverse complement strand
GAGCCTGTGTGTACATCCATGAAGTTCGTAATGTGGACAATGCAGTTTTGGTTTGCCTGGGTGAGGACAGAAGAAATATTTTGGTCAAGGTAGGCTATCCCGATTTCAGATTTTGGTTTGGGGGCCCAAATGTAATATAGGTTTTGAATGGCATTGGAAAATAGCTCGTTGTTAACATCCCTCCCAAACTGGATTAGCCAACCATTGCTAGTTGTAATAGATTTGCATGCAACTGGTAGCAAAGTTTCGGATATGAGATAGAGTAGCGCAATTGCAAGAAACAAGTTAAAGACGGATGTATACATATTGAAAATGATTTATTTGAAACTAACAATGAGATACGAAAGTTCTGAGAGAAACTTGTTTTGAACTGAAGGTAAAATAATTTATGCCTGACGCCTTAGAACATAACTCAAAATAAACCATGTTCAGTGAAGTTTCAAATAAATTTAAGACCAGAGCAAATATTCCAGAAGTACAGAAATCAATTTTTGCCAAAATAAAGTACGGTACCGAGACCGACCGAGTACCGACCCAACTTCATGTTGTTGTAATTTATTCATCCATAATCAACATCGCCTTATCAACCGAATTACTTGAAGTGAAATGGCATACATATTAGCACGGTATAGTATGGACAGGCAATAACAATTATCTACTTATGTGTGAGTTTTTAGGTTGGTCTCAATCTTCGCTTCAATGTAGATATACAATATGCCCGAATTGAGATGGCGGAGCCAATTGATATTTTATAAAATTGGATAATGATGTAAGAATTAAGTATTGGAATAAAAATTGGTGAAGGAAACTTAATTTTACCACATGTTTCCCTTAGTTCACATAATTTCATTTGAATTATACAAAAGTTATCAACAAAGGACGATTCTCTGATTTTCCAGACTGCTCATGCATGCTTTAAGTAAAGCTAAGGTTGTAATACGATTGAGGATTAGAAAGTCCGTCATAGAATGGAAAAGTGTCATGCAATTCCATATCCCATTCATTCCACTCTTATCTGTTTGGTCACGTTGGATTATGAAATCTAACTTACGTATAAAATAAAGTATATCCTTCTAAAATAAAAAATAAAAACGGGAGATGTCACGGTACTCATTATTTGATTTATTGAAACAACGTGATTTAAAGCTACTTGTGACAACATACTGTAGTGGGGACTAGATAAGTCTAGTCTAGATTAATCTAGTTAAATTACGATCAAGGACTTTAGTCAGAATCAGAATCGAGCGGGTAGTCAGAAGCTCCCTGCCCAAGCTGCCGCCGTATATTTGCACTAACCTCCTCCTCAGTTCTGGACCTCATTACAGCTTGAGCGTGTTGACGGATGATCACGCTTTCATCAGCATTGTTGTTGATAGAGGAAGTCTTCAAATTCTGTTCCGTTTCCTTCAAAGCCTCGCAATCCATATCCTCCAAACCGGGGGACTCAGTAGATTCCTCCTGGACTACATCGCTAACTTCTTCCACCGTTCTGGACCGCTTAACCGCTTCAACGTGTAGACGCGTGATTTCATCCAATTCAGCTCGGTCAATGTAAGACTTCACTTGTTGTAGCCTATTCCCCAATGTCTCCCCATCCAGATTCTCCATACCGGGAAAGTAAACCAAAGTCTCAGTTTCCCTCTCAGGGGTCAAGTCATCCGGACAGTTGTCTGGCAGTACTGCGTGGTGAAATTCCTCGTGGTGCTCTTCTAATTCACGGGGAGTTGGAAAGCCCTTCTTGCAGCTCCCGTATCGACAAACATGAGTTGCATCTGGACTATGACCTTTCTTCTTGGTTCTCCCGCTCTTCCCATTATTCGGTTTATTTCCAGACGAAGCCCTTGAGGGGCCAGTAGGATTTAGACTGAGACGCTCCAGCTCCAACTCTCGGCAAGTGATTTCGGCTTCAGTTAGCCTCTGCAAAAATGTGAAATATTTTCTATGTGAAAACTCAAGTCACTGTCACTACCAAATTATTTGATCATTACGACTGGAAGTGATTACAATTTTACTTACAGCGTACTGAGCCCCTGAAGATGACGACATTTGCGGATAGCGTAACGTGATGACCTCATCTTCTGCGATGTCTTCAAGGGCAACGACGAGCAAGCGGACCTTCTTGTCCACCACCCACTCCTGCACCTCGCAATTGGGCTCCTCCGAATGCTGAATGAAACGGCTTTCATTCCCAATCTTCTCACTGCTGATGTATAAGTCCTTTCCCCCATTGTAATCTTTCAAAGGATATGCGCATGGCTGGTTGTGGTACAGGGCTCCAGACTTCAGCTCACCGACGTACTCCGCCACCAGATTACCCCTGGTGATACCAGTCGGTGCGACCACACATAACTCTCCACGTCCATTAGTCCAATTCCTTACACTAATGTGTAGATATTCTGGGAACTCTTCCCTTTGGACCCTGTAATTAAGAATTAATTTGTTTGAAATTAGTACATGCAAGTTCGATTATGATTATGATGCATTACTAATTATTTAGTAAGATTTTGATGGTGACCTCTGGTTCCGACATGGGGATGAGCAATTAAGCTGGTCGCATTCAATTTGGTTGGCCCGGAGACTACAATCTCCCCCGGCACACCCCTCACCAGCAGGATTTGACTCACAGCTACAAGAAAGTTCATGAGACTTCCCATGTTTGGAGAAATGCTTCTTGATGATGGCTGCCCGGATTGCTCGGAAAATGGGACCACCGTCTTCTGGAAACTGTTTACCAGCACCAGTCCTGGACCTTTCCTCGCCCTTCTTCTCGTTCACCTTTGCCCTTTGACGGGGAGTATACACGTCTGAAAAAGGGATGAGTGTCGATTGCATTTATTTTAATTATATTTGGGGTTAATTATATAATTTTAATTATATCTTTAGTGTTTTCGAACAGTACTTACTTGTATTACTGTAATAAAAGTTTAAGTGCTTCAATAAAAACATCTCGGAAGCTTCAGGATTAGCTTTATACTTGCTCCGAGTTATTCTGATATCGGGTAGTATTACCTCTACCTGTAAATGTGAAGCATATTATATATGATGACTCCAATACTACAACAAGATTTTTTTTCATCGTTTATACGATTGGGAAGGCTTAAAATTGCACTTACAGTTTTCTGAACTCGATAGCACGCTGACCAATGGGGATATTTCAACGTCAGGACATCACCTGCTGAAATGTCTTCCTTGGCAAAGACGAGCAACCGGACCTTCCCGTCCACCACCCACTCCTGCACCTCACAATTGGGCTTCTCTGAAGGGTAAATGAAACGGCTTTCATTCCCAATCTGCTTACTGTTGACGTAGATGTCCTTACCCCTATTGTAATCCTTCAAAGGGTATGCGAATGGTTGGTTGAGGTGCGGGGCCCCCTGAGTCAGCTCGCCGATATATTCCACGATCAATGTAGCCTTGGAGATGCTGGCCGATGGGACCAAAAATAGCTTACGATGACATTTGGCAACAAAGTGTAGGCATTTTTGGAACTCGTCCCTTTGGACCCTGTAATGAACAATTAGTTTAGGTTGGAAATGGAAAATGACATGATAGTACACTTTTGATGTAATTCATAGTTATGTAATTCTTTTGTATTCATTTTGATTATGATTTAGACCTCTGGTTCCGGCATGGTGACGAGCAATTAAGCTGGCTGCACTCTACTCGGCTGGCCCGGAGGCTACATTCCTCCCCGCCACAACCCTCACCAGCAGGATTTCCCTCACAGCTACATGAAAGCTCTTGCTCTGGAGACTTTCCCCGTTTGGAGAAATGTTTTTGGAGGATGGCCGCCCGGATTATTTGGAAAATTGGACCGTCGTCTTCCGGAAAGGGTTCACCTGCAGCAGACTTAGAACTTGGCTCGTCCGTCTTCTGGTTCACCATTGCTTTTTGACGGGGATTATAAACATCTGAAAAATGGGTATGGGTGGGAAGTAAATTGATTTTAATTAAAATTTGGTGAGAGAATGTGCCAAATGCTAATAATGACCATAAGCCGTCTATTTCATTCCTTACAGAAGGTACTTACTTGTGTGAAAGTAGCGGAAGCCCAAGTCCTCCAAAATCCACTTGTGAGTGTTAAATTCTTCACCGTCAGGCACGGAGAGGGTTTGGAGGAGTCGCTTCAACTTCAACTCAGGTCGAGTTAATTCTGCTTCGATTGGCCCCTATAAATACGAAACATGTTGATTAAATTATGACTACGAAGACAAATATATTCTTAACTAACGGAGAATTGGTCTTCTCTATATGAATGGAAATGACGGAACTTTTGCTTACAGCGAACCGCGCCCATGACGATGGCGACTTTTGTGGGTAGCACAACGTGAGTTCCTCACCCTCTGCGATGTCCTCCCGGGCAACGATGAGCAACCGGAGTAGTTTGTCCACCGCCCACGTCTGAGCCTCACAGTTAGGTTCCTCCGAATGCCGAATGAAGCGACCGAAATACCCCTGCTTCTCACAGTCGACGTAGAGGTTCTTATCCGGTCTGCCTTCGGTCAACGGGTAGGCATATGCCTGGTTGATCTTGGGGACTCCAAACCTTTTCACGCCGATATACTGGATCACCAGGTTACCCTTGGGGATGCTGCACCTTGTCTCCAATCTCGTCCCAGCAGAATCCAACCATAGGCACTCTGCAAACTCCTTCCTTTGGGATCTATAATGGAGAAGTAATTTTAGTTGGAGATTTAAAATTCATTACCTAATTTAGATTATAATAATCACCTCTGGTTTCGGCACTTGGATGAGCAAGTAAGCGGGTTGCACTCTATTCGCCTCGCCGCCCGGAGGCTGCAGTCCTCGCCGACACGCAGGTCATCCCCAGCGGGATCTCTCTCAGTGTGTTCCGGGGACTTCCTGCCGTCCTGTGACTGTGACGGTGCTTTAGATGGATAGATGAGATAGCCCTCATCCTTGGAACTTGTCCCTTTCTTCTTCTTCTCGCTCATCTTGGGGTTGCTGGGTGGGGTGGGGGCGGGGGAGGATAATAACTGAAACGGTTAGACAAGCAACAAACACAAGAGACTTAAAAGTTGGCTTCAAATTTATCTAATAGCACAAGAGCCAGAGCCGGTGTTAAGCGAAATTCAAAAGTATTTTCTAAAAGGATAACCAACCAACCAACACAGAATCCGGATCTGTCAAATTCCCTTTCCAAATTCAATCACAATTCACAATTAAATATTAGTTTAATTAAACCCTGATTTTACTACTTGGCATTTCTCTCAAATCAAATCACTATTTAATTGGTTTCGAAATTTAATTGCTTAACCTAAAACATCCAGCACACAAACAACAAACCTTCACACCAAAAAAGTCAACTACAAACTGGGCGAGTGGTGAAGATTATGGAATGAGATCCTTCTTCTTCCTCCAAAAAGATGAATGGCTCAGGTGATTTTAGATGCATGAAAGAAGAAACATGAAGTCATTTGAGCTGGCCGCCTGAGTAGGCCACGTCACACTACCGTACACACTCAGGCATGCCATGAGAAATGAAACGAAACTCGGGTGAAACTCAGAGGTAAAAGTTTTTGTGTTGAGTTGAGTGTTATGTTGATCAGATTTTTTTGACTGAATTGAACAGGAATCGCGGATGATGATGATGAGGTGGTTGGTGATCGGTGATCCTAGCTCGTATTGCATTGCATATTGCTTGCATTGTATTATATTCATTTCAGTTCAGATTCTCAGTTCTCAAGCAGATGCATTCCATACTCCATCAAATCAATCTCCTAATTTCTCTCAGATTATTTCTAGCCGTCTCATTCTCATTCCTATATAGTCATATCATATTATTATCATATCCCTTCTCTCGTTTCTCTTCACTACTAATTTTCTGTTCTTTGCTCTCCCGAGGAGAGTCTCCCCTTAGTATAATAATGCTGCTAACTTTACAACCCCTCTTGTTCCGCATTTTTTTTCTAACCACACAGTTAACCATACATTTAACTATGCATTTAATGGATGTGGAGGAAGTATTATAAAATTGTAATATATATTTAAGCACATCATTTTTAGTTAACTTGAACTTAAATTAAAGTTAAAATTACATTGAAATTAAAGTTTAGCATGGAAAGAAAGCTGATTGGATTGCAAGTTGTACTATGTTAATTCTAACGATAAGTACGACATTTCGAACACGCTTTGTTAATTAACTAGATTCCACCATCGTCATATTTGTTAAAGTACGAGTAGAATAGTCAGTCGACCGGCGAGCTCCAACAATATTCGTCATTATCTCGACATCATAAACGCTGAAACCTTCACGGTTACACTTTTGCTATACGTTGCTGTGGTATGGGTTGTTGGTGTGGATGTGTTTTCGTTTTCCGAATCAGAAATTCTGATCATCAGCGATAAATGAGAAGAAAATCGAAATACGCTCACGACTCACCTCATCATCATTATCATCGACATGGTCTTAACTATCGACAAACTGAATCTGCGTAGGTGTTAAGTTTGGTTAAAGTAGACAAGTTAAAACGACGATCAATTCAATGATTTTCGAAGTAGTCGGCAACAATGAAACAAGATTATGATATGATGCATCAGTATGCTGAGCATGGAATATGAATGGCATATATAAAATTAGTGTGTAAAATGCCTGTTTCCTCTCCATTAGTTACTTGTAAATATATACAACAAATCAACGTTATGTGAAATGTATGATGAATCCAAGGACATTGTTTCATTGTTAATGATAAAGCTGCAATAAAAATTAAATTTACGATTTTTCTTCCACCAGATGGGGCCAAGTGATCTAGATTTACCCCGAAAACAGCCAACAGCGGCTTCCGGATTTGGACTGTTGCTTTTTAATTGAAATGATTGGGCCTGGTTTGAAGTAAATTCCTTTCACTATAATTTACATATTTTTGACCATTGACCCACTTGGGTTGTTCCGTCCCGTCTCAAAAAAAATAGACCGATTTGGTTCTCATATGGAGTGGAGGTTAAGTATATGGAAAATATTAGAAAAATTGTTCCCGAAATGAAGTCAGGAGAGCGTGCACGTATCTATTCATGGAATAGAATACAACTCGCTAAACAATGGCATACTTTTATTTATCTTTCAATTGTCAAACATCATTTCATGAAAAATCTGTACTTGAGTTGGTATTCGCAAATTTTCAAACGAAAATTAAGATAAACTATTAATCTTGTCTACATAAGAAAAACGACAATTTAGCTTTTTTAAATATTAAATAATTAAACTATTTGAACATTTCAAAATCAATTAAACGTATAGTATACATTATGCTAAACTTATTAAGACAAAAATGCAATAATTTTTTGCTAAAATCCAATTTGTCTGCATTCACCCCAAATCCATTTTGTCCTTAAGAAGCTGGAGGGTTTTCTGGTCGATCTTTCCATTCCTCAATGCCACTTGATACGCAGTCTCCCCCATATCATTTAAGGAATTGTGATCTGCGCCCTTTTCGAGAAGGAGTTTGGTAATGGAATAGTAGTCTTTTCCTATCTTGTACTCCAGTACTGCATAATGGAATGGGCTATTTCCCTCCCCGTCCTTGCTGTTAACATCTATGGTGTTCAAGTGAAACAATAACCTGATTTGCTCAAAATCCCCCTTCTTGCAGGCCACATGGAGCAAACTCTGTCCCTTATCGTTAACTGTGTCATGTAGTTGAGCACCTTTCCCCTGTAATATCAAACCGCATTGGAAGAACCTGTTGGATTTGCCTTCCATCCTAGTAAATAGAAATGCACGGGTCAGGGGGTTGAGTCCTTCTTCATTCTCAATATTAACATCGAAGAGACACTCATCAACCAAATACTCAATGGCCTCAATGTTTCCATGTAATGCTGCCATATGGAGGAGTGTGTCGCCATGATGTTTACCCTTCCAATCAAGACTAGATCCGTACTGGACTAATTTCCGCAGCGTGTTTACATTTCTGCGACACTTGACAGCAGTAGCCAACACGGAGTATCCGACTTCATCAACGGAATTAAAATCAGCTCCAAACTTTGCAAAAACTGCGAGGGTTTCCGGAATTGGGTCAAAACAGGCGACCACGTTGATTACTGGCGTGGAGTCAAATCTGTCCTTAACTTGAAGAAGGGGTCGTAGACTATTCTCTGGGATGTGGATCAGAAGTGAATGAAAATCCTCAGGGGTGTAAAAACGATTTACATTCAAAACAGTTTCAGCATGTAGGCATTGCACAAGTACAATAGCTCCTTGCTTTATTAGTTCGACCAGAAGTTGGATGTGGGTAAATAGGGAAAGTAATGGTGTCCGTTCAGCGGTATTCCTTTCCTCCAATAACTTTGGGTTGATGTCTATGAGCATTCTCATTATCTGAAGTCTCTGCTGAATATCGGCTTCCGTCTTATTCATGGTGTCCTCGACGCATGCATGAAGTAATTTAGTAGGCCCCATGTATTCCTTGATGATGGGAATTAGACCTTTCTCTTTGATCAGGTATTGCACGGTGATAAATCTTCCCCCTCGCACCGCAGCATGAAGAACCTCGAGCTGGACATCCAATCCAAATTCATGATTTTGTTCAAAATGGATCAAGCAAATTTTGACCAGTTCCAAGCAGGAATGATTCGCGGCATGGATTACGAGAAAGCTGTCGAAGATTGTGTGAGCATTCTTGTCAAACGCTTTGAGTCCCTCGAGAAATTTGAAGATATTTACAAAATCGGAAGAGGCACATGCAAAAGCTAGTCGGCGTTGTTTCTCTGGAGCATTTTCGGATTTTCTTGTGATGTAACTCATTACATCGGCTGGGACCCTGTCGTTATAATCATATCCGGCTAACATGGAGTCAACGAAATAAGCTATGATAGGGTAGTCAAATTCTTTGATCGTTGCGTAAAGGTCACGTTTAAATTCGCCCTTGTTGCTTCTTTTAGTCCTCAGTATGCTGTCAAGATAGAAGTCCGTTAATGTATCCTCCCAAACTGGTCTCCCCTTCAATTTCCTCGTAACAAACCATGCAACGAAGAACTCCGCAAAGGTCCTATGTATGAATCTGTGTGATCCCACTGGACCCGATGATTCCAGGATTCCAATCTTAAGCAATTCCTCAATGTTGACAGGATGAAGTAAATGTTGTAATTTAGGGAGTTCTTCCGGGAAAATTATCTCGAGGCTCAGTAGGACATGCATTTCCATAATTAACTGCTCATCCAAATTCTCGATGTCGTGGGATGATTTGTATTTTTCTAGTTTCTTCATAATTAGTTGGAGATATAAGTTGGTGACGGAGTCTATGACGATGGGGACTTGATTTGTGGATTCAGCGTAGCCCACAGCATCCTCCCGGTAAACCTCTCCAACCAGGAGGCACTGCAGTGGAATGCCAGCAATGTCCCGATCTTTTGAGTTCAGTTTTGTCTTCAGTGAACTGAGGCAGTTACCAGCAAATAGGCGAATCCTTTCGGTGTCCAGTGAATAGGATTCTTCAGGAGTTGTCCAGAAGGAGGTTAGGAATTGTATCTGGTCATCGTCGGAAAATGGCTGGATGTTGAACCCAAGTAAGTTCAAATTATTCTCCAATTCGTTCAGTAAATGTGGACGGGATGTGACCCAAAGACGAACGGATTTGAAAGATGTTCGAATTGCCTGCATTATCCTGTAACTCAATTTCGAATCGGATCGAGAAATTTCATCAAAGCCGTCCAAGAGAAGCTCAATCAATATTTGATTTCCTGACCGCGGGTGTAATTTAGAGGTGAGGACAGCTTCAGCAACAACATTTTTGCAAACGGTTGCCTTCAAAGCGGACTCAATGGCGTTGGGAATATCCCTGATGCCGGAGTTCTTGATGTGGTTGATAAGCTCCTTGATAACCATGAAAAGGACAATTCTATCTGGATAGCTTCCTTCCAAAGTCCTGCCGATCCGAGTAAGGAGAACTGACTTTCCCATTCCTGGGCTGTCCGAAATACAAACAGCTTCTGCGCTTAAATTCAAATAAAACTCTTTATCCGTTGATTCCTCTTGGGAATTATTATTGCCAACACATCTCTGAATCCCGTCCATTCGCCCGTTTGATCTAATCCATCGTAATCTCCCATTTTTATACTGGAGCAAGTGGACAGCCTCTTTTGTCTTGGCGCAAATCCTGTCAAAGTGGTTTGGCTGCTCCAGGATCATATACCTGACGGTAATATGGGCTTGGGCGATTTGATGGCTTGAATTGTCCGCCATTTTGTCTCTGATTTGATTACTCAACTCATATAGCTCCATCCCCGTGAAGAGGAAGATGTCAGATGAATTTAGCTCAAAGACCTTTGAGGAAATGAAATGTCGGGAAAGCAGTCTCCTGTTGACGTAGTAGCTCAGCTCATCAGGCAATGTGTTCTTGAACAACTTGAATGTCTTTCTATTGATCAAATCCACGAGAAGTTGATTATCGATGACCTCCTCGTCCAACTCAATTCCGTAGGTTTCCTCCAGTTCATCAATGATTTCGGCCTGATATAAATGGGTTAGGTCATCCCAGCTCATGGTGTCGATGCAGGACTCAAAATCAACAAGTTTCCCCAAAACCGCTTGGATTTCATTTTCATCTTCGCAGGTTACGAAAATGAGCTTCCCGACACCCTCAATAATATGCTGGAGCTTGATCAACTGTTTCAGATTTCTGATTGTGCAACCCTGGATTATATCAACTTCTGTTAAAGATCTATCAGGGTTGACAGGTGCGGAAATCAAATCAAGGAATCCTTTCCATACATGAAAGTAAGTGCTAGTTACGTTTTCACTGATTTTTTGGCATGTTATCTCATTATCGAGTGTGTGGAGGATGCAGAATTTAGAATTGCCTTGGAGAAATCGATTGAGTCTTGGAGGGATCCTGTGATACTTTTTAAGTGACTTAATCAAATCCGCCCTTCCTTCCTCTTCATTTTGGTTGACCTTGAATCCATTCGCAAGATATTCTGTCGGAATTAATTTTTCCAAGTGGTTTAGAGATTTGGTAAATTATTGGGGAGCAATATTTTACTTCAAAATGGAGGCTTATCCAAATCCCCAAATTTCTTACCAGCACAATTTTTCAGTCCATTCTCTTCCAGGATACGAGCAAATTCTAGTATGGTTGCCTTGTCGCTTGTTCTTCCGATCCATTCCTCCATCAGCTCGTGGACAATGTCAATCAAAGTAATTTTGTCGAGTAGGCAATCCCTCCGTAACCTCTTGACCAATATCCTTGACGTCTCCAAGTCATTTGCAATGTAGGACCAGCTATCATGGAGGAGTGAGAAAGAGGGTGAAGATTTTAAACAAGTTATCACCTTGAAAATTGAGCAGCCTAAATTGAAATGACAATGACAATTAACCGGGTTGCGTTTCCTCAATTTTTAAGCTAATATCCATGGTAAAATTACGTATTACCAGTAATCATCTTACCTTCACTCCCGATGGCAATGTTGTTACATGCGGTAGTAGTCATTATAGCATGGCTTTTGGTGTTTAAATGATTTCTGCCTGAATAATAATGCCACAAATTCCATAATATTCAACAAAAAATTAATCAACGTTTTCGTAAAATGGCAAGCTAATTTCATATTCAAAAAGTAAAGAGTAAACAGAAGTTAATCATAAGTAGTACTTTTAGAATTGACTACTCGTGAAATTTTTTTTTGCGAGTGTTGAACCTCACCTCAATACTACGCAGTTTAGCTCAAGCCAAAAAAAGGACAGTTTATCTGCTTGTTCAAACAAAATGACTTTATCTTCCACGTTCTCATTTTCTGATCCCGGTCATAAACGATGCACGCAGAAATTCCTTCATATAAGTTTGTCAATGAGCTCAGATGCCTAATAATTGGTATTATATTATGATACTTGTGAAACTGACAAGCAATGAGCTCTGAATATCCCAGGTTGTATGGCAAATGATAAGCCAGCGTATTATTTGGCCTGCAATATAATAATGAATCAACAAACGCATTGGAAAGGGATACATGTAATTGAGTTTGTTACGGACCAAACAATGTATGAAGCCTAGTTATCTTATCTTCGCGCTATTTGTTCAATGAAGACATAATCCATTTATCTAATCGAATCAAAATGTAAATAAAATTATTCGGCAGACGAAACAATAATTCATTGCATTTCATTTTGGTTCATTTAATGCATAATTTGAAATTAGCATAAGTAATAATACTTTCATTGTCAAAGACCCAATATAGCAGAAAGAGATTTTGTAAAGTTTGCGAAATACATCCCAATTAAATTATAAATTCCACTCAATATCTTAGTCCAATGGTGTGAATAATGAGCTCAAGCAACCAGCAACATACAGAAATCCCCACCCCAATGCAAAGGACAGTAAAAATAACAGTTATATTCCCACTCAGTGTCACAGGTTTTGGTTCCTCCTTCAAAGAGGACCACTCGGAGTTGTCAGAATTTGACCCAAGCGATAGCAACCCCATCCACCTGTCCTGTATTCCCGATTCCCTGAAATGCTTCAGTCTCTTGAAGATAGTTCCAGGGAGGATGCCTTTCAAATAAAATCCAATCGTGGAACGAAAATATATTTCTTTCCCAACATTTGACTCCATTTCATTTGCTTTCAACAGCCTGGAATAATTATGGCACGTGAGGGAGGGCAAAATAAGCGCTGTTTTATTGCACCGTCTTAGAGCCTCATATAACGCGCGCTTCTCTTCAGAATAATAGCGCTCTCGAATGAGAGTGGAGTCATAGTGATAGATTTCGTGTTTCGACCATCCGGAAAACAAACTTTCAACGGATTCCTTGAAAAAGTTCATATGTAAGAGGTTGGAATAATTCTTCACCGACTCCAGAAGTTTAAGGTGACCCCCACTCCAACTACCTTTATCGCTGACAATATTCCAGGATTCCAATATCTGTGATTCCACTTGAGCCAGTGGCGGAGAGTTAATGTCACGTATGGCATGTTGCTCAACATACAGGATTGGATGAGGGTTATCCCTAAATATGCTTGCGATGTGAATACGCCCAGCCTCCGAATAGACTGTGACTTGGTCATGTATCAAATCCTGGAAATATTGGTAGGAAAGTGCCTTCCTTGGCTTGATCATGTTAAGGACATTACGGTTCTTGTATCCATTGCTAAGCACGATCCCAACTAGGAGCATACTCAGGGTCAGTATCCAAACAGGCGTCCGTTCCAAGATTCTCCCACGAAATGGGCCACCTTGCTCCAAAAATACTTTCACCGCCGAAGTAATTTCACATATTAAAGACGGTTGACTCTGTTCAAATTTATGTGAGTTCAGTAGCTGCCAAATAATTGCAAATGCCAGGGTGGAAATCAAGAGGCAAGCCCAAATTGCAGGATCATAAGCAATGACCAACTCCCGAAAAGCCGCTCCCTCCACCCC
>JAQIXQ010001670.1:0-13395 GCA_034700485.1 Pseudosinella alba | reverse complement strand
ATACATTACGAGGACTTTTCTCATTTGCATATTAATACATTACAGGATAGGCGTTGTCCCCCCTTTGTCCCCCCAGTTGTGCGGCCCCTGAACTACACATATTATTATTATATAAATTAGAAAGTCAGCTGGTACTACTTTAGGAATGCCACTCCACCACTTCCACCTCTCCTCTGCTTATATTATTATTATCATTATCATTCATCAATATCATCTTCATCATCACCATCACTACTCACACTATTCCCTATCGCCTTTCTATCATCATTCTCCTCCTCCTCCTCCAAAACAACACCGACACGTGTTTGTTGTACCTTCTGTCCTATATCACCAACACCACCACCCCCAGTAATAGTAGTCCTAGTAGTAGCATCATCCGGGTTCCCCTGACCATGATGTTCCCGATAGGAACTGGCAAGCCTGAGAATATCCCGAACATCAATCGGCGGATAGTTCTGGAGTAGCTTCATGTTTGTGGGGAAGTCACCGGTGAGGAGGTCGGAGCGGATGTGGCTATGTGTGTGTTTGTGTGTTGTCATGGAGATAATAAATAAATAAAATATAAATGAATTACTACTACAGCACCAGAGAGTTTAAAAAAAATAAAATAAACACATTTAATCAAAAAACACTCACATGATCATAGCACAAGCGAGGTCGATAAGAAAATCAAATCGATTCGGATCTGAGAGTAGAGTATCCCATATCCTTAGGACATCCGGGAGTGGGAACTCTTGGGACATGAGCAGCGTTATCCAGCTATATATAAAATAATATTCATTTTTAATTTAAATAATAATAAATTCATTTAACATAACTTAAACTAATAAACTCATCGTTACTATAACAACTTAACAGCAATATAACTTTTAACACTTAATCATATATACGTACCGAAAAGCATAATACTGAGGAACAATCTCCAACTCCCCAACAACCCTCCGAAAAACGTCCGGATCCCTCCCCTCCAACCTCCCCATCAACACCTCCATGATCCTCCCAATCCCACTCACGGACTGATCCAGACTCCTTATGAAAAAGTCCCGTATCTCCCCCATCAGGTTTGTGAATAGGTAGAATGTGTCTGGCTCGGCGTGTTCCCTCCACTTGTAACCGTCACTACTGCTGCCACTGCCACTTTGTTGTTGTTGTTGGTCATTGGCAAGGGTGTAGTAGATGGGGCCGATGATCTCGTTCATCCCTTGGACGTAGCTTTGGCCGGGGTTGAGTTTTGCGTAGAGGAAGAGGATCCGTTCCACCACCTCCCAGTGGCATTCCTCTTCTACTACTACTACTACTGCTCTTGTTGTTTCTTCTGAGACTAGTTGTTGTTGTTGTTGTTGTTGTTGTTGCTGTAGCGACTTGGTTGTTGTTGTTGTAACTAATTTACAATTAGTGTGATCATCATGACGCTCACTACTACTACTGTTACTCACAACAGCTGTCATTGTTTGCTCACTCATGCCACCAGCTGATTGCTCTAATTCATCATCTTGACTGTTGTTACTGCTGCTATTGAATCTGATGATGTTGTTGCTATTGCCGTAGTTACCACCACTCCCCTCCTTATTATTAGTCATCATCATCATCTTGGTAACCCCAAGCCCCTTCCGAATGACACTGGTGGACTGGAGGACGGAGGAGTGGACCCGCTTGTGGAGCCGTTCCATCCTCCCGGAGATGATGTGCTTGTTTGGGTAGGGGGTTGGGGATTGGAAGAAGCTCATCTCGGGGCAGAGGCGTCTAAAACAAATTGTTTAGGAAATGACTGTATGATAAAAGTTTACGGGAAACGGAATAGATAAATTTAATAAAGAATTTAGCAATTGTAACTATTAATTGAGTACACTACATATATGATTACCTAACATCCTTATCAATCTGGAGGAGCACGTCATTATCCTTAAAAAACATTTGCCACTTTGAGTCTGGTTCAGGGTTTAGGGGGTGGTCCATTATTGATGATGTCGTTCCATTGCCATTGTTGCTATTGTTACTACGACCACCACCACCACCCTCGTCCAAGATCAACAGCTCCTCAACAAAGCGGTAGTAGTTGCTCCTCTTCTTTGCGAGGTGCTCGTGCCAGCTGTTCAGAGAGTTTGGGGGGAGGTAGTTGAGGAGGAGGCGCCATACCAACGGGCGGTGTTTGTTGTCCCCGGGGAGGCCTATTATTAGTATTCATTTAACATGTGGTTGTTGATATGTGTCAGTGTATAATAATTCAGAAGAAATAAGGGCAGAGTGTGCGTGTTTTTATTTTTTATTTAAAAAAAAAATTACCATGGAATACCAACTGTTTGAGCTCGTTCAGGTCGATCTTTGAATCATTATAATATTCATCATTCCTGCTGCTACTCCCATCCCCATCATGTTGTTGTTGTTGCAGCTGCTGAACACTTTCTCCATCATCACCACCGCCGCCGCCGCCGCCGCCGTTACTTTTTGGGTAGTTTTTGTTAATATTATTATCGCATTGCTGTTGGGCGACATTACTAGTGTCATTATTATGCTTCCTTGGCGATGACGACGACAGCCTATCAATTTGGAGGATGGCTTCGAGCCGGGCTAATCTGTGAAGAAGGAGAAACTCATTAATTTTACTAATTTTACTTAGGTAATAAAGATAGAAGGTAAAGAAAAGAACGGAAAAGAATTTATAGAAAAAACTTTAATTGGGAATGGCTACAGCTCCCTGGGTTGATGATACTATTTTACCACAATAAATTGATATCTAATCTACAAATAAATTTTATTATTTTAGGTGGTGAGTTACCTTTCTTTATAACTCATCATCATCTGTGTAATTGTCTGTGTGTAAAGTGTAAAACTTGATTTGATACATAGTGACTAGATTTTTAGCACACTTCGTGTGCAAAAAAATACTCAATTTGCATGTTGAAATTATAGATTAGCAAATGTGCCATTTATTTTTCAGTTTTTATTTGCGGGGGGAAACCCCCCGCGCCCCCTTTTGTGCTCCACCCCATCCCTAGTTTTAGTTGCGAGGGGAAACTCCCCCCGCCCCCTTTAATGTGCACCCAAACTGCTACTTCTTTCGTTTAGGTTTTTTCTATTTGAATGGACGGTTTGACTTCTTGATTACAATGAATACATATGAAATTTCTAAAATTACATTGACAATACGATTGGATAAAGCCATGTAAATCAGGGTGAGAAAATTACAATCATATGCAACATCAGTGTGCTGTGAACTCATCACCATCGCGTAGAGGTGAGTCGATATGAGTATATTAAACTTTACTCAGAGTTGGCAAGTCACCCACTGCCTCCAAACTGACCTCCATAAAGGTTACGGACATTCAAACAAACAGATACTCAGAAAATAGTGTATACTGATTTCTAAGGTGACCCACAAAATGCTATAAAGTTCGTTAATTTTTAAAATCTGCCGCTAATTTAACGGACCTTGCTTATGAGTGGGGCGATTTCAAATATTTTAGAAGATTTTTCAAAGATTTTTGAAATCGCCCCAATACTAAAAAAGTTCGTTAACTTTTTAACTCTACCGTTAAGTTAATTAACTTTCATCAGTGGAACCGTATTTAACTATAAATGACCGTCGACAAAAATGTCAGAAATGTCGGACATTTATTTTCAGGACATGTCATGACATTTATGACATTTATGACACAATGACATGTCATGTCATGACACGTATAAACCATTGACATGACATTTAGCCAACCCTAGTCACAATATATACAAACTTTAGGTAACCTCCAGACTTTAAAACACACCAATAATTTTCATATTTTTAGAAACTAGGGGAATAGCATACTCCGTATGGGGAAACTTAGATTTGAAGAATCCACCTTTTAGCACGATAGCATGTCATTTGATGACAAACGATCGTTCCGCAATTTGTTTCACCATTAGGTAAAGCAAATTAGATAGGGTCCTAGGTAAGCTGATCCGGTTACTTTGGGAACACATTTTTTTTGTAAAAACCATGAAAAGGTTTGTATGCCCATGTATAGCCTGGCAACTGGTTTTTTAAAAATGGTGGTACAACCACATGTTATGAAGCCTGCTATTGAACTCTCTGTCGAACGACAGTCCGAGTCCTTGTTAGCATTATGACATGATCCGCGATGGCACACCCTCTTTCCCCAATTTGTATTTTGACGGAGCGTGACGCAGCCACACACACGTCACACAGAATTATATACTAGACCTTTAGCACACTACGTGTACAAGAAATACTTAACTTGCATTTTGCTTGCTGAAATTATAGATTGGCAAATGCGCCCTATATTTTCATTTTTTATTTGCGGGGGGAACGCGCCCCCCTTTGTAGTCCACCCCCGTTGCGCTCTATTCCCCCGCACCATCTTTATTTTTAGGTGCGGGGAAAACCCCGCGCGCCCCCCTTTGCGCTCTACCAACACCATCTTTATTTTTAGTTGCGGGGGAAACCCATGCGCCTCCTTTATTGTACGCCCAAACTACTGTCTGGTTTATGTGATGTAGTTTTTTTTTCTTTTTGAATAAACAGTTTGATTACTATTAATAATAAATGTAGAAAATTAATTTGACAATGCGATTGCATAAAGCCATGCAAAGATGATTCCCCATCAGTAGAAAATATTGTTACGAAAAGAAAATCACAACCATATGCAACATCAGCGTGCTGAGAACTCATCAACATCGTGTAGAGGTGAGTCGGTATGAGTATAATAAACTTTACTCAGAGTTCGCCAAAAATTGTGACCCCAGCAGCCTCCAAACCTCCAAAATGGTTACGGACAAACAAACATACAAACAAACAAACAGGCACACAGGAAATAGTATATACTGATCGATGGATTTTTATATCATAATAAACTTGTCAACAATTTAACATGGGATAAGAATTACAATATTCACAGTGAACAAATTTAGATGATTAACATTGGAATGATGTTAATTCTACATAGTAAATGGCAATTAAGTAACAAAGTATATTTTTAAATTGAATATAAAATTTGGATAAGTTTAATAAGAATGGTAAATAAATTGAAGGATGGTTTCCGGATTTTCTTGTATCTTCTAACCCAAGCTCCACCTGACGGAAGAATTACAACAGTCTGGCCAACCCTGGAAACTCCTACGATGCGAGATGAAATAAATGAAGCCTTTTGGTTCTTGGCCGTGGCGTGGCGTGGCTTGGGTCTGTCTGTGAAATATGGAATGTTCCTTCCTGCTCGAGAGACGAGGGTATTTTTCTGTTTCTGATGAAATGCTTACGTATTTCCCTTCTATCAGTTCATTTCTCTTCTTTGTTTTACGTTTCTCATGATCAGGATAAACCCTACATTATCTTCTTGGACGGAGTCACGTAGGCCACACTTTTAATTAAAATATCTCAATATCGTCTCCTCCTTACCTAGGTACCTAGTTAGATACCTAGGTATATAACATGAAGTAGAGGAAACGAAAAACATGGAAACCTAGTAAACCTACCTATATGTACATATAGCTATATATAGTTAGGTATTTCGGAAGTATATCAATTAAGCAATTACTCCTCTGCTCATGAATCGCATCGGGTCGAGTAGAAGACGACGACAATTATCTCCGTCTCACAAGTACCATCACTAAGTCATATTGCGCCAAATGCGATGAAAATTGGCATAATAGGGTATTTTTGCATGGAAAAGCTGAATATGACCACCATTTGTCTGCATGTGCCCCCTATTCCCCAGTATCGGGGGTCGGAGTTGACAGGGGGTAGCTTACAAAAGAAAGTATAGCTACAAATGAGGTATCAGGAAGTATATAATTTAGGACTCAAGATCTGGAAATGGTTTAAAATGACAACCTAATTTAGCATTTTACAGTCCAACTTTAAGGGTTGAATAGGTTTGAGCAAACAGGGCAAATCGTTTAGACGGACCTAAAAGGCAATAAAAGAGTCCTCGCTGATACTCATATGAATAGTCATGCATTTTAACTTAATAGATCTTGTATCTGTCATCTTGTTTCATTCATAATTTCTGTTATTCTATACATATAATAATTTGCTTGACACTTTCCACTGAATTTCAGATTTAAAAATGGATATTTAATTTCTTTAGTATTCGATTTATTTATTACACGAGTTAACTTCTAACTAAGAATGTGAATGTGAATGTGAAAGCATCAAGTTTGCACAGATATCAGAATTTTAGGAATATTTAATTGGCAAAAATTTTACTCATGTAATCAAAAATGACTAGAATTTCTGTATCCCAGTTGAATATTTTTATGTTTTTCTACCAAATTCCAAGAAATTTTGGCCAATTATGCATTTCATGCGAAATTATGCATTTTTGGGCCGATTATGCATTTTATGCAAAATGACTTTCGTCTCTCGTCAAGAAAAACCATGAAAAATGCATTACCGGGTCGCTTAGGTTGAAGAAAGTACCTTATTTCGGAGTTAGGCATTTTCTGCATTTTGTCTTCTCTGATCATATCATAATCATAATGTATGATTCATACATGAGCTCCAAAACACATTCCAAAGCATTTTTACTTCGTCTTAGATTTTGATCTATTGGATTTGGAGGAGGAACCAAAGAACTTAAAAAAACCAATCCAGTTGGCTTTCCACTCTGAAGCTGTCATCTTCTTCACCTCTCACTTGGCTTGGGATAAGCGTATTTTTTTTAACAAAAAAAACTCTTTTTTAAAGTTTAATTTGTTCAATTGGTAAGCATTATTTAAAAAAAAAAATAATAATTGTGGGCCTGGCATAATTATTTTGTGATATAAATTAATTATATGACTTATTTTGGTTTTAAGTGATTTTAATTTAATTATTTTTCTATATTTCCAGTAGAACATGTCGGCCCCCCCTCGCTATGGCTTTGTCCCCAGAAGGGATATAAATATTTATGCGGAGAATATTTACGTCTTCGGGGCGCGTCCCGCAGCTCCGCAACAGTAATGTCAAGTTAATTAAGTTATGATGATGATGATTGATGACCCGTCCCCTTTTAGGTCATATATCCCATACCCGCGCAATCACGGGTGGTATTTTGTCCCACCCACGTTCAAATGCGGGTTTATCCAACCTAAGAAATTACTTTAGCTAATTTTGAATCGTTTAATTTATGTCTATTCCAGGAGCTCATTGGGAATGGCTGGAGCTCAGCAGCAATCTCCAGGACAACACGGGGCTGCTGGACTGGGAGTCCAACAGCCTCGTCGCAGGATTTCGAGTCCTATTGGTGACCACAATTTTTCTAAATCTTTCTTTGGGGCCAGTGGAAATTCTTCAGGTTCTTCTGGGTCAGGCTCAACCTCCTCCGCATCCCCATGAGCTAAATGAAATGGTAAATTAACTTGACAAAGTACTGATACTTTACCTAGCTGTTCTAAATTAAATAATTAGGATTATTGTTAATTAATATGAATCTTGTTCATTTCAGGTTCATCAGGTTTCATCGTCACGCCAGGCCATATCTCCATCATACTTTTTGTGTTAATTGTTGTTATAGTTTTTAAAAACCAATTTATATATTATATACATAAATATAAATTATATGATATAAATGATGATGATAATTCAATGTTTGATGATTTAATTTAATATCATGGCCATTCAAATAAATAAAATCTTTTGTAAAATGTATCAATTTGGTGTACGTATTAATCCTATTTTTCCTCTATAATAACGTCAAATTCATAATTAATCAACTATAATTATATCCTTGCCATTTAAGAACATACACATTATATACAAGGGAGCCACTGCTCACTTCGTGAGCTAGATATTTTAAAGGTCACCCCTCCCAGGGGGAAGGGGGAGTTAAATATAATATAAATTAAAATACGTTTTAATTTTTAATTACATTTTTATCAGTTGTTCTACTTTTTTAGTTTGACTAATTTGGAGGAGTATGAGGATGTGAGGGGGGTTAATTTGAGTAGGGTTTTCCCAGGTTTTTGAGGAGGTTGGGCCGTTTGATTTTAGGTATTTGATATGAGTTGTTTGCTTTTCCTCTTTTTCATTACATTTTAGTTAATGTTTTCTCTTCTTTTTTTTAATAACACATTTCTCGACTCTATAAACTAAAAAACGAACGATGATATTTGTGCCGTGTGTGCCATATGTATTTTACTGTTATATATAGATAGGATTGAATACATTTTAAAATAAAGTGACATTAATATACAAGATTACCAACAGGAAGGAGTAATTGATTTTTTCAAAAATATTTTTATTATTATTACTTGGCTGCATAGATACTTCATTTTCATTAATGATTTGTTTTTTTTTGTGGGAGAAATGTTTTATATATTTTTTTTATACACTTTTTGTTTTTGTAAAAATGTATCAATTTGGTGTACGTATTAATCCGTTTTTTTCCTCAATAATAACGTCAAATTCATATTATTCAAAAATAATTCATCAAATATATAAAACGATGTCAACAAGAACAGGCCCTGACACTTACTTCTGAGATTTATATATGTATATTATTTATAACAGTTCAAAAATTAATAATTTAATAAATATAACAATATTATGCTTCTTCTCTTTTATTAGATCACAATTTAGCATTCTTTTGATAATTTTATTATCATACCTTGTTGTGGAGTAGTGGTTCTTGTTGGCACTGATGATGATGATGATGAACCTGGTGTGGCGGCACTTGTGTTGTGCGGTTGATAGTTGTAGTGCTGCTGCTGCTTGTTGGGAGGATCAAGAACTTGGTTATTATTCCGCTGTTGTGCTGTTGTTGTTGTCACATCATCGTTTGTCATCTGGAAGAGAGTAATGTAAAAACATTTTATATTCGTAATTATAATATATATATATACAAAACAAAAACAAGAGGATAAAGAAAGAAAAAAGAAGAATCAATCCAACCCACCCACAAAATGACCTGCCCCGCAGGGGTAAACTCATCAGTTTTAGTCATGGCCAGGTTGAGCAGCCTCCCGTCTGACCATAGCGATGTTGATGATGACAGGTCGGTTACCCCAGCACCAGGAGTCACGCCTCTCCTCCTCCGATCCCTCCGATCCAAGTTGACGTAGAGGAGGAACGTCCAAAAGTCTTTTTCTGATATTGACTTTTCTACCATATCTTGTGTTACCATGGTGGTTGATGATGCTGCTCCTCCCCCTGTTGTTGTTGTTGTTGTTCCCATGGCATTAATAGAATTAGGGAGGAAGTCAAGGGACTCGTACTTCCTTCGGATGAAAGTTGATCGCTCTTCAGGGGTTGAGGCTGCGGTTGGTTTTTTAATCACCGTGTTTGTTTGCGTGTTTGTTGTCGTTATCTTGTTGTCACGTTGTTGGGATGGTAACAATGCTGCCTCGTAAATCTCATTCGCCATCTTGTTGGATTTGATTGAGAGGAGGGGGGAGAGGAGGGTTGTGCTAATAATAATCATAAAAATATGACAAATATTATGTTGTAGCGATAGCGATAATAATAATAAAAATTTAAAAAGAAAAATTCATTTACACTAACCTCATAACATCCAACTCCAAACTCCTAACCTTACTCACATGGCTGCCCAAATTCCTATGTACCCCAGAGCAACCGATGCAGACGACAACGCAGAGGTTGAGACTAGCCCAGTATCCCCCACCTCCCCCGAGCAGTGCCCCGCAATCAGCACACTCTGGGTTGGCCTCTTTCACGGCGTCGATCTGGGCCTTGTTGCTGCTGAGCAAGCCACCACCACCACCACCACCACAGCCTAACTCGTCCCCCCCGCCGCACTCGTTGAGGAGGAGGTGGCGCCGCCGGGAGGAGACTGGGTTGGAGAGGGAGGCTTGCAGGGATTTCACTATTTGTTCTTCTATTAATGAGATCCAATCGTCTCGGTCCTCTTTGCTGTTGTTGGGTTTATTATTATTTGGGGGTGGTTGTGGGGTTGGTGCGCATATGGTTTCGAATTCCCATTGTTTTGAGATTGAGATTAGTTTGAAGCCATATGTGTTTGTTGCTGTTGTTTGTTGATGTTGTTTTTGCTGGACATTGTAAGAGGAACCACTACCGCCACTATTACTATTAGACGACTTCTTCAGACTTAGCGTGGATAAACTGTCTGCTATAGTCTTTACCACGTTGCTATGGTGATGATGGGTGCTACTACTACTACTACTACCACTATTGCTACTATTCTGAGTAACCTTGACAGTGACGTGCTTGAGTTCAATGACCTTGCCACTCCGGGGGTTGTCCATGTATTGGTTTATTGTGTCAAAGTACTCGAGTTTTCCTTCGGAGAGCGTGACGTACTTTTTCTTCCACTTTTTGTTTGTGATTTTTGAGTTCGTTGGGTTGGATTTTTTTAACAGGGTGGCTTGTTTTATTGGGATTGTTCGGCCGGAGCCGAGGTCTGTGCTGTTGCTATGGGATGGGGTTGTTGTTGTTGTTATTGGTTGAGTTGAACTGGATGTGTTGAAGAGGTTGGAGCGGCGGCGGGACTTTCGGGAGGTTGTTGGGGTTGTTGTTGTTGTCATTGATACTGGTGGTGGCTCTTTGTTTCTTGGGGTTGTTGGGGGTGGTGTTTTGAGGCTGTTGCTGCTGGTGTTGTTGTTGTTGTTGGAACGTTGGAGGAGGAGGTGGGGGAATGGGGATTGTGTGGTGGTGATTCCGTTATTTCCATGGTGATATGTACTATTATGGGCTTGTGGTGGTGGTGGTGGTGGTGGGGGCATCATGAGATGAGCTTGTTGTTTTTTGTGGTTGATGATGAGATTGCAGGTTTCTCGGAATATGGTGTCCACGTTGAGGCCGGTTCGGACGTTGCAGTGGAAGTATTCGGTGTGGGGGATCTTACGGAAGTTTTGGATGTAGGGGGGGTGGTCGTCGTTGTTGCTATGGGATTGATCAGCATCATCATCATCATCATCTTCCTGAACTGACACGAGGATGATGGGGAGGTCGGTGAGGGAGCGGTAGTTTGCGAAGCGTGTAATATAACTAAAACACGTGTTTGTTGTTTGGGGGGAGCTGGCGATGAGGATCAATGCGTCTGCCCAGTGGGAGAATTGGAGTTCGGGGGGGCCGCCTTCGTCGCGGAGGAGGAGGAGGTATGGGGTGTTGTTGGCATGGCAACCGCCAGTAATACTGTTACTAGTAGTAGTGCTGCTGCTGCTGCTGCTGAGGATTATCTCTTTTTTGAAGCGACCACCCTCAGGGGAGTTGTCCTGGACGTATTGGGAGGTGAGGTAGCGATGCACTAACGTCGATTTTGGTGAGAGTTGAGATCCCAGAAGCCCGATGTGCAGCTCTGAGACTGTTCTGGAGAGGGTCCATTCTTGTGAGTTGACGAAGCAGTCTGAAATAGGGGGGATTTTAAGGGTTGTTTTGGTTGGGATGGAAACATAATTGGGTAAATAATATATATAGATACATTAAATAAATATGATTCGATGATGATGATGATATTGTGCCTTGTCAAGAATAATAATAAAGAGACTTTAGGGCCATTTTAAATTAACACTTTCTGAGCTAATAATTGAGAATTTTGAAGACAAGGTTTTATGACGTTGTTGGCAACTATTATTATTTCAGCAATATATATACCTCCGAAGAAAAGGTTAACTAAAGAAAAACTATATGACAATCATATATATCGATTTTCGAGACAGTTATTCTCTGCCCTCGACAATAATCATAATAATAATAATAATAATAGCACCACGGACCGAGATTTTGTGGACCATGCAAAAAATTTCAAAATGCTATTAATTTCAATTTTAAACCAACTCAACACCCTAGCAGTTTTACATACAAACTTCATGTTTAATTATCATTCCCGAACCTAATTGCGACGTTAATGATGAGGAATAAGTAATTTCGGCCACATTTTTAAGCAGTTTTGCTCTAACCTAACTTTAAACATGAGTACTATATTTAAATTAGTGTTAGTTATTGCCAGGTGATGCAGCAGCAGTAGTAAGGTTGCTGGTTGTTGTGTAAAAAACAGTTTAGTGTTTTTGTTGGCTTTTCTTCTTCTTCGAGAGAGAGATAAAAAGTGGGAATATATTTGAGAAGAGTTGAACAAGAGAGAAGATTTTTGTTTGAAAGCTATATAGATTTCAAAATTTTAAGGGAAATGCTTTGCATGCTGATTTTAATGATTTCTCTCCCCCGATTTTCTCTCTCTCTCATGCAATTAGGGAAATGGCTGAAGTCAGTAAAGTCATAGGAAACCATTTAAATTAAAAAATATTGGTTTTTTTTACAGCTTAATGGTTTTGGGTATGTCCCTAGGTAATTAAAATTTTCTGCATTTCTGGACAGGCGGAAATGCATTTATAAGCATCATCTGGCAATTAAATCATGTCAATAGGTGCTTTAAAAAGTAAATAATAGTTTGTAGTCGATTTGTGGGTCTCCACAGTCTCTCAAAACTTACAGAAGAAGATTGCTGGCAACCAAATATTATATGGTTTTGGTATATGTATTTAGAATTAAATGTGTGTAATTAAAAAATTAATTAAATTACCTTCAATATTAACCACATGCTCACGGATGGCTTGGGTTAGTTGTTGTACTACTTGCTGTAGGCCACTACTACTACTACCACCACCACCACCACCATCATTATCGGATGTTGTAGTAGTTAATCCCGGAGCACTAGTTGTATTATTAACAACAACAGCCAACAAACTATCACCACCAGCAACGGCAGCAGTATTAGAAGCAACGACCACCTGATCCAATAACTCGTAAATGGAGTAGATGGAGGGGTGGACAGATTCGAATCTGTGGATTTCGGATCTAATGGACAGGCTGACTGTTGAGGAGGATGATGATGATGATGAAGATGATTGGGGTGGTGGTTGCTGGGGGGTTGTTGTTGTTGTTGTGGTGATGTTGTTACTACATCGTGACGATGAGGATGGAGTTCCTGTTGTTGTGTTGTTGGTGATCATCATGCTACTTCTGTTGTTGTTGCCGCCGCCGCCGACACCACCTTCGTAGCCGCTCATTTTTACTATATATATAATGTTTTAAATTACTATATATAGAGATGGTTCACACTCTCAATCTTCTTTGTTGCGAATATTTTAATTACAAATATTTAAAGAAAAATAAATCCATTCGGGAGGACTGAGGAGGAGTTGAAAAATTCGCAAATTTGCAATAATGATACACCTACTAGTAGTACTACTTGCACAGGCTATGCATCTGGTTGTTCTTGACTTTGACTCCTTCCTTCTTGCTGCTATTAGTTGTTGTTGTTTTTGGTTTTCTGCTTTTCGAGTTTTGAATTTACGGGGACAGTGTCACGATGCCCCAATTTTTTTTGTTGGTTGGGATGCTTTGGAATGTGTCGTGTGTGTGTGTACTTGTATCATCATCATAATCAGGGAGGGAGCATGGAACAGATGGAAGAAAACGCGGATGAGAATAGAGTCAAACACATTGTT